>BPLR01017935.1:0-50426 GCA_021605095.1 Caerostris extrusa | reverse complement strand
CGGGAAGCCGCTAAGTTCTACTATACATCACAGGCGGTCTCTGAAGGCATCTCATTATACTAAAAGGTTTGCGTTTAAAGATAGAATCTCTGTAGTACTGAAATAATGCATTTTAATGAACCTTTAAATGGAGTTACGAAAATACTAGAAATTACAAAGGAACTTTTGCCTAATTAAGTATGAATATTTATGCATTGAAAGGTAAAAAAACAAAACTTACAGTTTAATTATTACTTTTGTTTTACGAATATGCATTCCTCATTAAATATGTATTCATTTAGGTACACATAAATATACGAATGATTTAAATGAAAATGTTTAAATTATATATCTCTTTGCAAGATCTAGCAGTCTTTTCTATTTTATTGATTATTTATAACGAAAATATTTTTTATTTGCAATTCCAAATTTAAAATTCTAAAGGTTGTTAAGCTTATGTTTTTTACAGATTAATATAGGAAACTTTATATTATTATTTAAATATATAAATTAGTCATAAAACATCCTAACTTCATACAAGGATTGTACATAGCACATATTATAACAATGTATTAAATGCATTTGATTTCATAAAATATTAAATTAAGTATAGTTATAAAATTATTTAAATTCAGCAACTAAAACTAATTGTTTATTGTGTTGTTTGCAATGACAAATTTATGAAAAACTCATTATCGTGCACATGGTACTCATTATTGAACTCCCTCTCGTTGTCAATCTCATACAAGTACTTTTGCGTTGTTTACGATATTATGTTTTATGAGAATTTTTGCCTCTTTATGATTTCCTCTACCACTGTTTTGAATTTGCAGCATCGTGTATATACGTATTTTGTAATTTTCGACATCATTCTACTGATTTTTTTTTTTGAGGATTTTAACCAGTACTTATGAATAAAAGGCTTACAATATTAATAACATTTTCTTTATCAAAAGAAGTGTTCTTAAATTTAAATGATAGATTCTTGACTTTGTTAAAAAATATTCATAGTAAAAAAACATAATAAGAAAATTAATAAATTTATTTAAAAAGTCTTCATTGATTTTAGTAGTCCTCAGACGTAATGAGTTTGATAAATTGTACCATTTATTTCAAAACTTTTAAACAATATTCGTAATCGTGAAATTATATAAATATTTTTGGTTTTATATTTCAAGTTCTACCGGTATACGAATACTTATAAAGTCATTACAAAATAATGAAATCAAATACTCTTAAATGACGAAAAAAAATCATTTTTATTCCATAGCTGAACAGCAGTATACATTTTATTGCCATGTAACAAATGGCTTCTTGTTGATCTTAGCTTTTGAATTTTTATGAAAATATTTTACACGCTTTTAATGTCGTTTTCTTTCAAACAGTATTTTTTTCCTTTTCTGTATATTTTTTTTCCTTTTCTGATATATATATTTTTTTCTTTTATGTATATATATATATTTTTAACAATCTTAAGAATTTGTTTTTGACATTATACTACAGCATTGTCATTTTAAATATCGTTTTGAACAAGACGAATGCAAACCTCAAGTGACCAAAACAGTGTTTGATCATTCATTCATATCCAGATTCTAAATTCGAATAAATTCGTAAAATATTTGGAATAAATTCATTGAGATCGATGGAGTAGTTTTCGTATTTTAGAGCTACTTTTGATAGAAATATTTCGATTATTATATTTTTAAATCATGGAAATTATTTATTTATTTTCCTCTTCGTGGAATATTGTGTTTCTTAAAACTGAATTCTGAAAGGTTATTGAGAAGGATATACGATATTTAATAATATCGATGCTGTTAAGTTATAATTCGAAATTGATTACTGTAACTAAAAGAATAATTTTTACTAATGTTGGGGATTAAATATTTCCGACAATATTTCTCTTAACTGAGGTATCTTAAATATTATTTTCTGTTTCTAACAATTCAAACAGTAAAATATTTTGGCGAAGTTGATGACTTTCACGGCATTATAACTGCAACTGTGTTACAGTTTATGACAGGTCTAAATATTTGGTTAGGTGAATTCTCTGTAAAAGTTCGTACTGCATTCTAAGTAATTTTGTATTTTCGGTTTTAAATATCTCTAATATCGGTAATATTTTTGTGGTGTTAAAAGTCCTTAAAATTTGTAATAGGTATGATTTTTTTTTGTAAAGGCTCATTTGGGATTTGAATTAAGGATTTCAACTTTTACTGGAGAAAAGACCGGCAATCTTAAAAATATCTAGCTAAAATATCTAGCTATCTTCATATCTATCTATTTTCCTAGGATTGGATAACAAAATAATAAGATATTCATTTATATCTTGATAATGCATAAAAAATGCGCTTTTAATTATTTTTCAAGATAGCTAAGTACAAGGATAGCTTCAAATTGATATTGCAGCACTATTATAATATAATTCAATAATGGAGTATTAAAATGTACAATAATATTACAATAATATAACTAAGCTAGAAATTATAATTGTATGTAATAAAGACATTTTAATATGCATTTAATAGAAAATAATATTTTTTTAAAATAAAAATTAGCACTTTCAGTAATTACAAACTTTTGCCGTCTATTGAGATAATGCTGGACTTAGAAAGCGAAGGAAGATTCATCGTGCGAGCCAACTGTGTGAGTCAATACAATAACCAATTTTTTATTAAATGTTTAGAATTGTACAATTGTACAATTGTTTAGAATTGTAGACAGATGATGTTTAGAATGCTGTAGACAAATGTTTAGAATGTTGTAGACAAATGTTTAGAATGTTGTAGACAAATGTTTAGAATGTTATAGACAAACGTTTAGAATTGTAAATTATGTTGCATCGACCCTATAAACGATAGTCTAAAGGCGTTGTGTCGGGACTATACGTCGGTACAATAAAACCTCTCACAAAATCATGAGACAAATTTCCTTGACATTCTAATATTACCACTGTATAATTTCAATGCTGGAAATCTTTTGCCAATAAATGGACATTTTATATGGATTTAATGTTGTAATTTCAATGTTGTTTGTAGCAACTCTTTATAAAAAATTGATGATAAAGCTTAGTTAACCAGAGGTATAGCATAATTTTTCAATACGAATTTTTTTTTACTTCACTTTTTGCATTTTACTTCTTGTATACATATCTAATTTCAATCTACTTAAAAATGACTTTTGCGCTGTTTAAAGATTTAAGTACTTCATACAAGACTCATGTCTGAACTTCTGATCCAATTTTAGACATTCATTCCCTTCTTTGTGTATTTTTTCATCGCTCGTAAAGAATTGGAAAAGTTTGCTAAAATACAATTAGATGGTTGTGGATGAGTACATTTAAGCCTATTCAAAATTCATTTTATGAGTCAGTATAATCAATATGTAGATAAATCCTTTTCTTTTGTCACTTGAAATGAAGTTGATAGATTACTTTGAAAAAAAAAAAAAAATTATAAAGTTTTAGATTGCATAAAAATTGATATTGATTTATCAACTAAATCATACGAATATTTACACAGAATCATTATACTGGGGTATCTTGAGATATGAGTTTAATTTGCTTCACGACTGAGGTCGTAAGTTAAAATGCGCTTATCCGAAAACAATTTTCCCATTGATATTAACTGAAATGGAATTAATTCACACTAGCACCTAAAAATTTACCCCAATTTTTTATAATAATATATTGATAAAGGACTAATATTTAATACAAAAAAAAATAAATTACATACCTACATATAAAAGAAAATCTAAAGAAGGAAACAAATGTTAGTGGAGCCGATTAGCGTATGATATTAAATTTTTTTCTTTCCCTTTGCATTTGTTTTACTTAAATTGCTTTTTCCTTTTTTTTTTGTCACATATTAATCACTTTAACCTGTAAGGGGCTTCAATAGAAAACTTTTCATGGAGTTTTGTTTCTAATACTTGAGCAAACATACCGACTTAAATCAATTTTCTTTAATGTGGTTTATTCGTATTTGAGGGGAGGGATTGTTGTAATGTTCAACAGTTGTAAAATTTGATTGAAGGAACCTGACTCATTCTTTTCCGGCACTCAAGATGAATCAAGTTAAATATATATTCGGAAGAAGAAATTACATTTTTGTAATATTATACGTCAGGATTTGAGATTCTGAGCGAAGTAGTGATTGTGATGTCCCGTATCAAATTCGTATCTCAATTACTGGCTCAAAACTATGTGCAAAATATAAACGTATAGATAGTATTATCTTAAAAAACTCGCATTTCAAGGTATATCTGTATTAATTGTAGTCCTTTCTATGATTTTAGTTATAATGATTTTCAATTTTTCTTAACAATATGAATTGCTTTCAGTATTGCAAAACATCTGACATACTTATTTTTCGTCTACAAGGGTTGGGTTTCAATTATTGTGATTTATGGGTATATCGATCATTATGCTGTTAAGAGTAAATAAATAAATTATAATATGACACATAGTAGTGTTCTCTGTATAAGAATAAGAAAAATCGATAATAATTATAACTGCTATTAACTCAATTTCGAATCGGCGAAGTGGTAAAATATTTCTTACGGAAAATCTTCAGAAAACGTATCTTTAATAACACGTATATTATAAACTTATCTTCTCCTCCTTACTATTAGATAATTAATAATTTTAAAAAGTGTTGCTGAAAATTTAACACCTGTAGTCTTATTTGATGCATTTTTAAATTTATAACAAATTTTGACTAAACATTTTCTTTCGTTTGTAATAGCATCGATTGTTCCAATGAAAAATATTCATGTTTGCTTATTCTCTCGTTTATTAATACTAAAAACTGTAGATGAATTTCGTATGTTAAGAGTGAAGGTACAAGCATCCTACGCAAATAAAAAAAAATCTGGAAATTGCTTTCCAGATTTTTTTTTTTTTAATTTATTTTAAATTAAATTTTTAATAATTGTATATAACTCATGTGCATTGGATAGATGTAAAAAAATGAAAAGCATGCTGTTAAAGTTTTCTTATAAATTTTTTTATTATTTGCTTGTAATTTTAAAAGGGAATAAATTTAAATAAATAAAAAAATTATGACTTAAATTAAAAGATTAGAAACTATATTCAGATTTGAGCTCAAAAACTGCCATTTATATTTAAGAATAAAAAGAAATAATGAAAAACTGATAACTTAAATTAAAATTGAAGAGCATTTACTAAATGATTAAATATCTTTTAACTTGCAAACAGGTTCATACTGTTGTACTATGTAATGAAAGACGTATGTAAATAAACAATTATAAGAAATATTGAATATTTTTAAGATTTATTTGCTTTGAACATTAACAACTACATTTCATATCGATTCCAACAATTTTGCTAAAAAAAGTAACACATTGATATTGAATCTGTTAGCATGCATAAACATTATATTTAATCTCACATTTTAAATGTTAAAATATATATATAAAGTTTGCTATATTTTATTATTTTGAAACATTTCCTCTATATGATATATCAAATAATATATTTTATCTACACTTTATTAGATGTTTTAAGACTGACTTTTGTTAAATTATCTGAAGCAATAAGAAATTTGTAATAACAGAAAAATTCTTAAACATTTCATTTTTATGCAATTATTTATTTTTTACCCTGCAAGTTCCATTTTAAAACCAACAAGCAGATGAAGAACATAAAAAATATTATTTTTCTAACTGGAACTTTTTTTTAAAAGTTTTAATGCGAGATTCATTGCAAAATATATTAGGAAAAATAATTACAAAAATAATAAAATAATAAAATATAGTTATATAAAATACAAGTTATGTAAAATATTGCTTAAAAAATAACGATTTTATTGAGTTAAGTTTCAACTCTCTTCACAAAATCTTTATAAGCTCAACACGATCTGTCAGTCCTTCTTACAGTCATTGTCACTTCTCTTTTGCACGTCTCTCACTGTCTTGACAGCAGGCGAGTCGGTTGACACTTGAGAACGAGAGTTCCTTTGTATCCTGTGATTTCCCATCAAAAGAAACGACGCAGTTAACACAGTGAGTGTCAGTTTGAAGCATTGTAATTAAGGATTTCAGTACCGGTATACTGGGATACCGAATACCGGTATTTTGAGCCATTTGTAAAATTTTGTAATACCGGTATTCACAAGTTTAAATACCGTTTTTTCGGTATTTACTAGAAATGTAGAATTCTTATCTGTGAATTCTTATTCAGAATTCTTATCTGAAAACTATAAATTATGATGACACTAATGTAGATAGTGAAAAGGAATTGTCTCTTGAACAAAAATTAGAATTCGCAATAAATAAAAAGTTTCAACAAACCAAAATACAATAAAGAAATCAACTATATCCAAAACAATCCGAAGATAAATATATTTATTTGAAGATGTGGGATTTAGAAGTAGATATTTGGAAAAAGTATATAGCTCATTGCTAACAGTATCATCAACTAGCGTAGAGGGTTTTCGACAGCTGATAATTTTTGCACCAAATTACGTTCCAGGCTTAATGATAGTACGATTGATGCAGTATGTTTTTTAAGATCACATTCCAAAAAATTTGAAATAGTGCCACAGACTGAATAGTGATATTTACACTTTTTTGTGATATAAATAAATGATTATAAATAATGTTCCTTTACTTTTTCCGATTCTTTATATACTGTTATAATTTATAAGTTACAATTTTTTAATGATATTTGCATTCTCTAATAAAATTGGCAAATAAAACAAAAAAACACATGTTCTTTCTTTCTTTTTCTAAAATTTCTACTACCGGTATTAAAATCGGTATCCGGTATTAAGATCTGAAAAATACCGAATACCGGTACTGAACTTTTTAGTCCGATATTGCAATCTCTAATTGTAATTATAGCAGATATTTAGTATAATATTATTATAGCATAATTTTTGGTTATTCAGCTAAGATTCTATCAAGAAAATAATCTAATAAAAAAAGATGCAGTAAAAATTGTGACGTTATTTTTAATTTTAACTTAACTTTTCAACTTTACTATTTGTAGCTGCTAAAAAATTTGTTGACAATAAGCGTTTACTGTGATTCAATAGGAATAATAAATATTAACATTACGAATATTAAGAAATAAATTGAAATAATAATTACTAAAAAGAACTTTATTTTACTAAAAAGCTACTGACTTATTAAAACGCTTCTTCTTTTGATTACTGAAAGAACAATATTATTTAATTATACTTTATGTCTCTGAAGTATTGAATATTTGAAAAGAAATTTATTTTTGCCTTACAGCTATAAATTAAATTAAATATATTTCAAATAAATTAAGTAATATGCATTGTAAGAAAAAAAGTGAATCGATATTAATAATTTAAAACTTAATAAAAACATTATTTAATGTATAATGAAAGTCATGTAATAATGATTAAAACACTCATTTGAGGTTTTAATCTTTTAGAAATATAATTAAATTATGAAGATTTTCTTTTTTTCTTTTTTTGCGCAGGTAATTTTTAATGTTCCTACAGTTTTGTAATATTTAGCATTATTTCAATTTTTCTTTCAAATTTATTATTTAAAAAAAATGTTCTGAAGACAATAAGAAACGGGGAAAAAGAAACAAACATGATATATTTAATCTTTACTTCCTACAATGTTTTAACTGTGCAAAGACACAATTTTGTTAAATTATTTAAAGCAATAGAAATTCATAATAACGGAAAAATTCCTAATCATTTCGTTTTTATGCAATTATTTTTTCTAGGGAAAGTTACATTTTAAAACCAAATACTGTATGAAGAATAGAACGGAATATTATCTTTCTAATTGCACCATTTTTTTTAATATTCAATGTAAAATTTATTGCAAAATGTATTAAAGAAAATAATTACACAACTATAACCACAATACGGTTAAATAAAATGAAATTTATGTAAAATTTTGTTTAAAAACTAACTACTTTATTGAGGAAATTTCAAATCCTTTCACGAATAAAGTTTAATAATTATTATTCAAAAAATAGTAACTACAGTTCACAATTTCATCATTCATAATTCTCACTTAAATATATTTTTCCGGCAATTTTTGTTTTAAAAACTGCATAAAAAATAAATGATTAAAACTGTATTTTTCTTTATTTTAATCGTATGAATTTACAGAAAATATGACAAAGAAAATTAATTTAAATGAGGTATTTTTAATTATCAATGGGTAAAATATAAGTTTTTATTTAATGCTTCTTTTTTGATTTACACTCTTTTCTATAATCTATTAAACTTTTAGAAGGATTTTACTATTTGAAAAATATTCTTTCATATTTCAGACTCTTTTCAATATATTAAAAAATGTTTCTTTGGATCTGTTTTACTTTAAGTAAGCTTGAAAATAGAATATTTATTGAATTGAAATCTTTAAATTTAACGTAGAATGTTGAATATCAGAATATTTTGTTACCCAAAACGTTCATATTTCCTTCAGTTTGAAGGATTGCAGATTGGATTGTAAACTATTGCTGAAGACTTTATTTTCTAAATGGCTCTACAGGGTATTATGAAAATAATAAATACTTGATCAAAAACATATTTCGTTTGCTAATTCTAAAAGTATGTCAAAACAGCCCAAATATATAATAGAATGCTTTAAACAAAAGAAACAAAAAAAAAATCGTGCATTTAAAATAATATATATATATATATATATATATATATCTGAATTTAAGATTTTGATTTAGTATATTTTTTGAAATTTTAAAATTTAACTAAAAGTAAATTGATATTATTTAATTTTCAGTAAATTAACAACTGAATATATTTTAACTTATTTTTTAAACTAATTCTAAATTGCACATTTAATAAATTATATTAGAATTAAATAATTAATTAATTAAGTTATTAAAATAATAAATTATATTATAAATTTTTTTTTTAGAAAAAATCTAAAACTCAATAATATTTTTAGTAAAATTATCAGCGATAACAAATTTAATTACATTATGGATAGTAAAGTAATTTCATTTCATTAAAATGTATTAAAGTTAACTGATTTATCATGTTAAATTCATATTTAAAAATTTAATTCAACAATTTTTTGAAGTTGGTTAATTTTATTCTGCTAATTTACAATTATTTAAATTGTCTACTTGACACAAACATTTGAAATTGATTGTATAAGTACTAAACATAAAGTGACAATTGAACCTTATCAGAATGTATCAGTGAACCTTAGAATTACTAAACTACCGAGAATTAAACGGTGATTCTAGATATATCTTTCTATCTCTCTCTCTCTCTCTCTCTCTCTCTCTATATATATATATGTATATATATATGTATATATATATATGCATATATATATATATATGCATATTTCATATATATATATATATATATATATACATTGTTGAATGATGCCTTGCCGAAATTGTTTTGTATTGGAATAATAGAGTATTATTAAATTATTATTGTTGAATGGCATTGATTTATTTAATGAACGACAATTAATCTACATGTATTTACATAATTGTAAAAGTATGAAAATCATAAAATTTATTGTTAAGTTCTTAATATTTCCTATGTCTTTCTGTGTGTGTTATATATATATTTTTATTTCGAAATATACGAAATGGGCAAGTAACAAGAAACACTAAAATAATGCAAAAATATATATTTTATTGCACACATTGGTCAAAATGGGAGACATCGATATGTTCAGTGATTTTACATGAAAACAGCAATAGATTGAGTCCAACACCAATTTATGAACGACTAGAATCGGTGAATACTGTAAATCAACATAAAATGAGCACCAATATTACATAACCCATTGCACATCCAAGTCCTTCTGTATCAAAAGTTCACTACGAGACTAGAAATTCAATTGATCCCTTTGTCATTCTTCCTGAAAATAATAAACAAACATTGCACTCTATAGAAACTCAGAAAAACATTAGATGTAATACAAACACGATGAATGAAAGTTGCATCAGGTTTTAAGGAAGATTCATATAAATGTAAATATTAATTGTCGTTTAGAAAATATTAAGGATTGGTTTATCCGATATACTTCAGATGTATTCTAAACATTATACATATATTCTTGATATAGTACATCGATTTTAGCAAAATTTTCAATTTTCAATGATAAAGGAAATAGTTTTGTATATATTAGAGATATTAATGCTTCTAAATCACAAAAATTGATCTCAATGTGATCCCAAAAAAATTGTAACGCTTGGAAATATGCTAAAATCTTTTTTATTCAATTTATAATTTTGCATTTCCAAATAATTGGATTTAAAGAGATAAGTAAGGTTAAATGACAATTACCTAATATTTTAAATATACAGTTGATTCTAAATACGTAAATATTATTTAAATATACTATTATTATTAAAAGATACTAACAAGATAATTTAAGAGATAAAAATTCATTTTTTATAAGTGATACAATAAAAAATAAATAAAATTCAATTTTTATTTCTAAAATTTGTGAATCTTGTTTTAATATAACTTTATCACAAATAAAAAATATGCTAATCACTATATATAATACACACAAATATTAAAAATGATAGATAAATATAATTAGTTATTTCTACTAATGTATATTTAGTATGTATATCTAATGTATATGTATATGTATGTCTAAGAAAACGTTGATTAAAATTGACATATAGTAAAACAAGGGTTTAATTAGTTAATAAACTGGTTAAATTAACTGACTTAATAAACTGGTAAACTTAAAACTATATATATATATGTTTGCGTGCGTTTATTATCTAAATTAATTTTTTACTTCGTATATTTGTTGTTATCGTGGAAAGTCTATCATGATATAAAATCAATAATTTTTTTAAATGATGCATAATGGAAAATCAAAACAAACATCTGACAAATGCATTTGAATTATTTAATATAATTTCAGCTCAAAATCTAACTATCCAATATTTGAAATCCTTAATACATTTTATTCAGATCATCTTAAAAATTTATTTATTTCTAAATCGTCTAAACTTATTTAATATTTCATAAAAATATATTTAAATAAATAATCCATTGAGCGATTCCCGAAAATATAGTAAATAATTAGTTTACTATTTGTAGCATTTAATTTACAATTATAAAATTAGCTGAGTAGCCTGGTTGAGGTGTAATTTTTATAAAAAAATATAACATTTTTAGAGAGTTTTATTACAGTGTTACTCATTTGCTATTAAAGGTTTTAAAAATTTACTTATCCGTTATACTTACTTAATTGTTAACGTTAAAATTTCGATAGCATAATAAACAGAAAAATAAATCCAGTCTATTTTGAAAATTATATACATTTATATATGTAATATATTTGAATTTTTAACTTTAAAATTTATTAAGAAGCAAAAGTTATCGAATTTAATACAGTCTACTCACAATACTTCTCAAAATAGAAGTATACTATATTATCATCATTTTGAAACTGTATTCACTCAGAGAAGTCCTATCATTATTTTGCATGCCCTGCATAGATTTCTGTCATTTACATAAAATAATAACAATTTCCAAATATCTTCTGTTAATGCAGCGAGAGAAGTTGAAAACAAGACCTTATCATCTGATATTGTTGTATCATTATCATACTATTTCATAAATTGTGTACGTTTATCATCGTTAGATTGTTCCATTATTATACAAGAATCAACTTTGCTAGATGAAAACGTTGTCCATGATGCTTATTCGAGACATTGTCGAATATGTATCACCAGATTGACCTGGAAATACTGGAAATTCTGAAGAGCGGTAAAGTCCCCTTAATGTATGGATGATTGGTTATGCCCAGTATGCAATTTTAAGAAGCATGTCATTTGGAACTCAAAGCAGTAAACCATTTCTAATCGAGTCTCTTATTGGTGCTGTATTATCTGAAATGGAAAAAATTTCCATCTCAATTATTTGCCTAAATTATATTGGGTCGCTGATTTGAAATGTGATGTTACAATAAAAATATAAAAAACAGTTTTTAAAGTTGTTTGTATGCTACTTTTTACTTTTTTTTTAAGTTTATAAATACACTTTTCCATTGTTTTGGAGTTTTCTTATCAATCAGTCATATGCTGGAAATATCACATAGTGCTTTGAATCAATATTTTATTTATGCTATATGAATGTTTAATTTTTTTTTTTTCCCTTTCTTTCACTTATCAAATATTGAATACAGGTAATTGAATTATTGATTTTCTATTTTAATAATTTTGTTTTACATTACTTTGTACATAAGGCATATGAAATTAAATTATTTATTACTTCAAACCAACATTGCATTGAAACTTTATTGTTCAAAGTAATCAGATTTTGGTTTGAAGAACTACCGTAAACCGTAAAAATTCTTTTGAATATATTAAAATTTATGTATATTTAATTCACTTTAAAATATTTACCTGGTACAGTAATGTTATTTTTATTTGAAAGACTGATTTTAAATTAGGAAGAATCTTCAAGAATATAAATTGCTTTTGTAGAATCCCTATGAATCTCCTGTTACAAAGAATTTATTATTTATTTATGTATTATTAATAATATATTATAAAAATTTCTAATACTTCTCACAATAATATATATCCTAACGGTACTTCTAAGGATAACTTACATATGGAAACTAAGGTAAAAAATAATTAAAAATAACCAAACTACAAAGAGGTTTAGAGGAGCTGTAATAGAAAAATATTTTAAAAATAAGAATAAAACTTTAGATTGAAGCTGACATAAATAAATAAGGCTCCTTTAAAATATCCATTAATAGTAATAATTTTTTAAGTAATATAAGAAATGTAACTTTATTTCATTAAATACATATTTACATTATTTAAATTAACAATTTTTGATTTACAATCGTCTAGAAAGAACCAGGTAAACCTCAAAGAGTTTGTATTTTCAATCATTTACAAGAAAATAAATAAATTATTAAGTTAATAATATTATTTTTTGCCTCTATAACATTAAATGTTTCTAAAGAACAATACTGGTATAACTCCATATAAAAAAATCTAATCAGTCAGCATCAAATCTAAAATCTAATCAAAAGCATAAAAGAAATAAAAAAGCATATCACTCATTGTATTTGTATTATTTACTTCAAAAGCATATTACTCATTGTATTTTTGGAAAATTTAGCATGCATCTTTCTTTAGTTTACTTTATTAAAAACATCCACTAAATAGTTAAAGTTACAAAAAGGAACATTTTATTTTAAATCTTTACGTGACAACATAATCTAAACATTTTTTCTTGACAGTGATACATTTTAAATCATGACATTATTAAATTCAGAAAAAATTAGTAAAAAAACAAAATAAGATTTCTTTATGCAATTTCTCTTGCGCTAAATATTTAATATAAACAAACATTAAGAAAAAGAAAATTATGCAACTCAGAATGTTTGGCTATTTTAAATTAAAAATAATTTTGTATAGGCAAAATTGCTTATAACTTTCCAAATTAAAATAAAATCTAAATTATTATGCAATTGTTACACATTATTAATTATTAATTATTACACAGACACACAGACATACACACAAACACACACACACACACATATATATTATATATATATATATATATAAATTTATGAATTTTAAAGAAGTAAATAATGAAAAAATACTATAAGAGAACTTCAGAGCTAACATATTAATAACAAAATGATTATGTACTTATTTTAATGAATAAAAATAATAACGCATTTTTAAAGGATCAATGTAGACTTTAAAAATAAGTTTAGATAACTTTACTGATATAATTATATGCTTAATAATTATTCAGATTAGTTAACTAATTTAATTAATTTTCCAATACAGCAGAAAAAAATGATATGAAACCTTATTCTTGCAACAAATTTATAATTTCAATATATTTACTTCATAAAATAAAAATAAATATAAAACTCGAAATAATTTCCATAAAATCAAAAGTGTTATGGATATTTATTTATACTTCATAAAATTATTTTAGTAGTTGCAAAAAAAAAAAAAAAAAAAAAAAATAATAATAATAATAATAATGCTGGATTTAAATAATAAATGTTATAAATAAAATTAGGCTTATTTAATTTAAAAATTACAAGGTCATTATTTTGAAAGTGATGCATCAAGAGGTATACCTTATTTTATAACAAGATGAGTGTCTTATCTATCTAGCATGTTTCTTTCCTATATCCTCTTCTTTTTTTTTCAATCCCATAATTCGCAGCTCTTTTTATAATGAACGAGGTACGTGGCAAGGTGGCACAGTAATCATTGTGTATTTATGGACACGGGACAAGATGGCGCCATGTACAAGACGTTTCTCACATGCCAGAGATATGTCTAAACGGAGTCGGTGCGGTAACCTCTCTCACTCTACAAGAAAAAGGAAAAAAATATATATAAACGTGGGCTTATAAATATTAAATAAGAAAAAAGGAATGTAATAAATAAGCTGCAGAGTGAAAAATTTCTTGCTATTTGTTGAAGATAGTGTCTCTGTAACGTTATTTTTTAAGTAGTGCAAAAAATTGAACTCAACAAAGAGAACACAAGAAAAAAGTAATTCAAACAACAGTAGAGTGATATCTCATGAATACATTTTGTAAAAGCTCCTGGTTGCTGTGTTCTACATGCTCTATTACTTATAATGTATACATTTTTAAATCTGTTTTTTTTTTGATAGAAACTATACTAAAAATGTTCGTTTATAAAATGTATACTTTATGCTTGCAATGAAAATTTTTTACGATTATTGGTCTTTGCATAATATTTTCAGAATCATCATTCATTTAATTAATAACGATTTATTTTTTTTTTATTTCTAATGAAAATTGGATATTAAAAAAATTGAAAAATTGGATATGGACTTATAAATAAAATTAAAAAAATATATTAATAAGATTTTTTAATTATTGCAAAATTTAAAATTTAAATGATGCTAAATTAATTTAAACTTACTATAATAATTACATGGCTGGTGCAATACGATATATGTAATGTTTAATAAATTATATGCAAATTATAGAAATATGTATTGCTGATTATAAAACTTCTCCATCAGGAAGGGTGGAATTAACAGAATTATATAGTATACATACATTGCAGTACAAAAGACAATTAAATCCTCATTAAATTGTAATGATCATAAATGTGTTTTTTTAATTTATTTTTTAATTGACTAAATCTTTTCGGAAATTTTAATCATTCCGGGAATAGAAACTTAAATGAATAGGCTGGGAATCAACCCGAACATACTTAAATACGGATATGAAAAATCCATTTCATGTTTCTTCAATTGTTACAACACAATTCATGAATGGTACTGGATAGATATGGTGTAATAGTTTTTTGAGCAGCCATTGACTATATGTTCTCAGCCGTTTCTGAAAGAAAATGCCATTTCTCAGCCGATTCTGGTAAAAAAAAAAATGTTGCAATCGAATGTCTCTTATATTGAGGAAGATTAGGGCAAAACGTTCAACATGCTGGTGTATAGTACATCCACATTGAAAGCAGAGTAACGTAAGTTTATGAACGGGCACAGCCTCAAATCGTAATACGTCAATAACGTAACTACGACTATCCAAATTATCCCATGGCACGCCATATAATATTTTTATGTGCTGGGTCTTTATAATAATGGGCGAATGTTTGATGTTGACAATCGTTCCACTCAGTATCTTCATACACGGATACATTCAACATGATGCTGTACGCAGAACCGTAATTTCGTGAAAAGTGGACGTTACATCATATCTGATTTCATCTTCGTTGTTAAAAATACCATTGTAAGCTCTTAGGTTTGCCCATATTAAATTTTTCATAACGAAACAGAAAGTTGCTACATAGGTGGCCATTTTTGACATCGGTGGTGCAGCAGATGTCTGACATCAAATGACCGGGCTGACACTCATTGTCTAGCAAACGACAAGTTCCAAAAATACAGGATACGTGTTATAGAATGTAACATTTCGCAAGATTGTATGGACAACATGTGCAATCTGTATAGTCTTATTGGAGCCACTGATTCCGTTTTCTTATTACAGTCATGGGAATTTGACCAACCATTTATAACCATTATTCAGTTATAAACCATTCATAACTGAACAGCAAATCTCACGAGGATACTTCCACATTACCCTGCTGTGATAAAATTCCATTATATGCTGATATATATTATTATAACAAGATTATTATTTAATTAGAATAACCCATTTCCGAGTGGGGTTTTCATTTGAGAAACATATTTTTACAATCTTCCTTTGTATACACATTGTCAGTAACTGTTTTCCAGCTGCTTTGTGAGCAACATTGTATACTAATCATTTGTATATCAAAGCAAAAATTCAATTTATTTTTATTGAATGTACGTTGTGATCTGCTTTCAAGACATAGTATATTTTGGGATAAATACATTATATACTATTAAAGCTTAAAATTAAATTTTTCTCAGTTAAAAGTTAGATAATAATTTAATATCAATTAAAAAATCAGATAATTAAATGCAAATGTATGGGAATTTTACAGCGATTTAATATTCAAAACTTAGGAATTAAATTCAAATTAAAAAACTTTTTGTATGTATTTATTTTAGACCAGTTTAAAATAAGTAAGTTTCTAAAAGTTGATTCTTTCTTTTTTAGAAAATACGATCATTCTCATAATTTCTTGTTAATTTCAATATTATTAGCATTTAAAATGTTTTGTATTAAAAATAAATGTATGTAGAATATAGAATTAATCATAATATTTATATTTATTAAAAAAATGTGGAATGAAACAGGGATTTATTTCGAAAAAAATCAAAATATAAAAGTTTTTTTTTTAAACACGAGTTAAAATTTAATCATTTCCGTTATATGTGGCCTCAAATTGTAATAATTTTACAGCTATGATGTGTTAATTAAGGAATGAAGACATGAATTTTGTAATCACTTAAAGTTGTTATGTAAGGAGCATATATAAGATGCAGATATTTATTCTTTTATTTTAAATTTTTAGTAATACCCATATATTTCTATGAATTTTTTCCAAAAAAAAATAATAATTATTTAATACATTATTTTGCACCAAAAGACATTCATAAGACATTCAAGACATTCATAAAAGATTTATTCGATAAAAAAAATACCATGAAGTTTCAAGGGTTAGTAAAAAGAGTAGCACTATTATTCCTAAAGATATCAATAAATTATTATAAAAGAAAGATAAATTATTGAATGCAATGAAGGCAATTATTGAGAATGCAATATGTTGAGAAGAAAAGAAAGGAGTCATCAAAAAATATCTTGGCAAGGTATGAACAGTAATCATTATTTAATACTTTCTTTTAGATTTTTAAAAACACCCTTTTATCCCAAAAGAAAATAAATGTAAAATTACAATACCATTGTCTGATCAGGAGGAGGTTCAACCTTTATCACAATTTTCTTGTTAGATATGTTTTCTTCTAGAGTAACATCTCCTAAAAATGTCGTGGAAGACGTATCCTTGTGTTTCGATATGGAGTTATTTAAGTCTGCCAGCGTGACTTCGACATCGGTTTTTCTTGGTGTCCTTTCTACAAGAGAAGCAAAACAAAAATAGTGCATTAAGAATAAGCAGTCAAATAAGAATTGTAATACAATTACATGCCTAATTCTAATTTACATATTTTTTGCAACCCTTCAACATTTGTAGTTGCAATACTTTTTCTACTTCTCATTTCATTTTAGATTCAAATATCAGGCAGACATAATTAGCATTTGTATGAAATACATAGATAAAAGTAATTCTAGGTTCTAAATTTAACTGACAAAGAAAAAAATATATTAGCATTATGCAATCATGTATTTTTACGTTAGAAAATGTTTCGAATTTATTGCTGAATTCAAAACAAAGATTATATGTCATATTTTTTTTTTTTTATTTTAATATTATTCAGCATTTTACGTAAAACCTTTTAAGGGTAAGTTATTGATATTCTTAAAATATATGTATCCTTATAGTTGCCATAATGAATATAAGACAAAGTTCTGCCCGAAAAATAAAGATTCATTATACTTGGATTACTGTTTACAAATTTAATTTTATTTAAACATCAATTTTGTAAAGTTTTAATACGTTATATATTTAATAATATTGGAGTTAATTTTAAAATGCGGATTTAAATAAAAATAACACATATTCCAAAATATGCATTTGTTATACGACAGTGATAAGTTGTGTCAATTGATTATTTGTTTGTATAATAACTTGATATTCTTTAATGGGAGAATATATTGTTAAAGCAAATAATTAAAAGTTGTAGTAGGACCATATCATAGCTTTGAAGTGAAAGCATTGTACCATACCAATCTAATTGAAATGCATAACAATAAATTATTTTAAGTCTTTAAAGCTTAAAAGCAACGAATTCCAAATAAAATACTCTTAAGTTTTTATTTATGAATAATAATGAGTTCAGTCATGCTAAGGAATTACGCAATCGTAACATAACGGGAATCAATATTGCATAATTTAATCGACTGGAATTTAAAGTTGATAATATTTACAAAATATTAACAATAAAATCAATTATTTTGTGCTAAATTGAATTTCAATTTAATTTTAATAGTTTCTTTAATAAATGCATAATAAAAAAGCTTTTGCAAGGTTTAAAAATTCTTATACTTTGGTAATTAGTTGTTAAGTATTTATTCGTTTTCTAATATTAATTTAAAACATTATATTATTGATCATTGAAATATACAACCATCATTGAACAAACTTTTGAGCACTTTTTTTATGGTAAAATAATCTTCTAATAAATAAGAAGATGGGAGTTATTTTCAGAAAATAATTACATAAATAAAATTTAATGAAAATATTTAAAGAGATTATTAGATACAAAGAAATTGGGCTTATTATTGTATATTATTACTGAAATTGTACAAACGTTTTCAAGAATATGATTTTTATATTCCCAATTAATTAAACGGCTGCGATCATTTAAAAATTTTACGCAATATTACAGCGTAACTAAAGATTAAATGTTATTTGTATTCATATGAAGAGAGATCATACATATTTTTTTAAATAAAATGCATATATATTTATTTGAAATATTTGAATACAATTCATTTTAAAGTAAAAATTTACAAATTCCTTTTTGTAGAAGAAATATCTTTTGTGTTCTATATGCAAGATTAATTATGACTACGCATTTGGTATGTTCTCATTTTATATTTTACTAGCCATTTCTTTTAAGCAACACCTCTTGAAAAATAGCTCTTTTCCAATTTCTACAATACTATACATCCAGGATATTTGACTGAAGAAATGCAAAAGTTTTGAAGCACGTATACGCAATCACTATTTCTCAATGCCACGGAATTGAAAAACAATACACTTGGTTGCAACGACCATATTTTTTCTCGATACACCAAAACAAAAAACAAAAGCTTCAATAAGGGAAGAAAGGGCAGGAAAAAAATAAATAAAAATAAAAAACAAATAGCAAACACCATTATGGAAAATTCGTGTTTCGGAATCATTAATATACGGAACTTAAATTGCAATGAATCTTACGATTTCATCAGTCAAAAGAAGAGCAATATCGTTTCATCTATTCATGCTTTTTCAGCCAGGCACGCACTGTGGGCTCCTTACAAGTTATCTCATATGCATTTAAAAATGATACCATAGCCCAGAAAAGGGAAACAGCAAATCGACTCTAAGGTGTTCCCAACATCTAGGAGACTTTTATTTTCCAGTTCAAATCACGTAAGTGCTAAATTATTGACTGAGACGCGGATTCTATATAATAATAGTTGAAGCTGGCACGTGGCCAAAAATGCCTTCTTTCGTGATAGGTTGGGTTTCCAGAGAGAAGTTATTAGAGGTATGCTATTATCTACCCAGAATCACATTAACGAGGAAAAAAATGAATTGAGAGAAATTTCTTCGACAATTTTAACCTCTTTTAAGGGGCTTGGAATAACTTTGAAGAACCTAATATATTTATAAAACACTGGAGAGAATTGTTTTTGAATGGAGGATGGGACTTTTTAATGTCCGTTTATTTAAAATGCATCAAAATGAAGATATCCCATGGAATATTTATCAGACCTATATTATTATAATGATGCGTGATAGTTAATGTGAACTAAGATTAATAATTTTTTTTTTTAACATAGTGATTTAATATTTGTCTCAAAAATAGCTTAAATCAAATTATTATAGTTGGAAAATTGTTTTTGTGATACTAAATGTGATTATTACTGCATTTTGTAAATTTGATATTCCTTACGATACTGATAAATATTATTGCTAAAAAAAATTGCGTTGAAAATTGCTAAAATACTAAATGCAGAAAAAAAAATATACTCACATAGGAAAAAAACATATTTTTTTATGGTTAGCTTAAAATGTGATGAATTGAGAGAAATTTCTTCAATAATTTTAACCTCTTTAAGGGGCTTGGAATAACTTTGAGGAACCTAATATATTTATAAAACACTGGAGAGAATTGTTTTTGAATTGAGGATGGGACTTTTAATGTCCGTTTATTTAAAATGCATCAAAATGAAGATATCCCATGGAATATTTATCAGACCTATATTATTGTAATGATGCGTGATAGTTACTGTGAACCATGATTTATAATTTTGTTCTTAACATATTTAATATTTGTTTAAAAAATAACTTAAATCAAATTATCATGATTGGAAATTGTTTTTATAAAAATAAATGTTATAAATTAACTGCGATTATTACTGGATTTGAGAATCCATAGGATACTGGTCATTTGAAAATCTGTAGGATACAGATATTTATTATTGTTAAGGTAAGTAATAGATTAGATTAAAGGTAGACTAATAATTCGGCACAATAAGGTGACAAATTAACCGTTTTTAGGTTTCCATCTATGCACCAAATATTGAATTACTATTTCTACGTCCTTATTGTTCAGTTATTCTTGATATTAATTTAATAAGTCTTTAGTTAATTGAGGATGGGATTTTTAATGTCCGTTTATTTAAAATGCATCAAAATGAAGATATCCCATGGAATATTTATCAGACCTCTATTATTATAATGATGCGTGATAGTTACTGTGAACTATAATTAACATTATTTTTCTTAACATAAATGATTTTATATTTTTTTTCAAAATAGCTTAAATCAAATTATCATGGTTGGAAATTGTTTTTATGATATTGAATGTTAAAATTAAATGTGATTATTATTGTATTTTGTCATTTGATAATCTTTAGGATACAGATATTTATTATCTCAAAATAATTTATTTTAATGTTAACATTTGGTTCCCCTTATCAATCTTAAATGTCCAGTTGATTAAATTATGCAATATTGATTCCGTTATTTTACGATTGTAAAATTCTACTCCTTATTGCACATAAATTAAAACTTAAGAATATTTTATTCGAATTCGTTGGCTTTTAAGCCTTAAAGATTTTAAATAATTTATTGGCAGGCATTTTAATAAGAATACTTCGGTACAATGCCTTCATTTTTATGCTATGGTCTAGTCCTAGTAGAAATTTTAATTATTTGCTTTTAATTATATTCCTATTAAAGAAGATCAAGTTATTATGCAGGCAATCAATTAGAACAACATTTCAATGCATGATGTTTAAAATTAATATTGCAAACGGATAATTATTTAACAACCAATTATCAAAGCAATTGAATTTTTAAATCTAGCATAAACCTTTTTATTAGATAACTATACATTTATTCAAGAAACTATTAAAACGAATTATTTTGAGTATGTTTAAAAGACATTTAGCATTAAAATTGCTCGAAAACAAGTATTTCAATGTAATTTTAATGATAAATTTTAATGCTCTTACAATAGATTAAATTTGGCTAATAATTCGGCACAATAAGGTGACAGATTAAAGGCTTTTAGGTTTTCTTCTATGCACCAAATATTGGATAACTATGTTTACTTCCTTAATGTTCAGTTATTCTTGAATGCATTACTCCCACTCTCTTCTCGTTCTCAGCTAGTGGGAAGAAAATCAATACAGCAGTTGTGTTACTTAAGGAAAATTATGAACACACGGTAAAACTTTTTATAGGAACAGAAATAATAATATCCACACTGGAAAAATAATTTTTTTTTTTATAATCAGCTTAAAATGTAGTAGAATTTGAAAAAAAAACTGTTTTAGTTTTTAGCTCATTTTAGCCATGAGCTAAAATTAAAATCAATATAGCGGTCATGTTACTTACGTAAAATTATGAACATATATTAAAACTTTTACAGAAACGAAACAAACATATCCACACAGGGACATTTTTTTTTTTATAATTAGCTTAAAATGCATTAAAGTTTGAAAAAAGATCTTTTCAAATTTAAATCATGTTAAATTTTAGATCACGTTTAAATTTTAGATCATTGTAGCAATGAACTAAAATTCACACATTTTTTTAAAACGGTTAAGATACATTGTATGATAAAATTACATAGAGAACGAGGATATTTCGATGTAATTTTAACGCTCTTAGAATAGATTAAAGGTAGGCTAATAATTCGGCACGATAAGGTGACAGATTAAAGGCTTTTACGCTTCCTTCTATGCATCAAATATTGGATAACTATTTTTACGTCTTTAATGTTCAGCTATTCTTGGAATACATTATTCCCACTCACTTCTCGTTCTCAGCAAATGGGAAGGAAAATCAATACAGCAGTTGTGATACTTAAGTAAAACTATGAACACAGGTAAAATATTTATAGAAACAGAAAAATCTACCCACGCTGAAAATTTTTTTATAATTAGCTTAAAATTTATGTTTGAAAATGAAACGTTCTTTTTTTTTTTTTTAAGTACGCTTTAAAAATTACATAGAAAACGTATACGTTGATGCAATTTTAACGCTACCTGTCTAGTCATTCACTACAACTAGAAGGGACCATTTCTTTAATGAAAAAAATAAATCACTTTTATCTCAAAGCTGATGTTATTTTATAGAAAGTGAAAAAGCATTTTTATCAAAGTTTTTACGTAATACATTGATAAAGTTTATTGTAAGTGAATAGATAATAAAGAAAGGAGATCTTTAAAAAAAAAGAAAAAAAAAAAAAAGATCTTATATGTGGGTGTACACTAAAAGCTAAGATTTTTAAAAGATTTATTTATTTAAATTAAGAAAAACTTACCTTGAAACTCCAAGAACGTTTAAAAAAACAACCACGCAATTTCTGTAGTTTTCTTTTGTACGCAAGCTACTTTTTGTCTTTGCCCACTTCGCATATGCTTTCTCCATCTGGACTTACATACACTGCTGAAAATACATTAAAATAATGCACTTTTTTAAACTTGCAATTAAAATGCATTTATAATATATAAAAAATTCAATTAGAATTCACTTTTAATAAATATATTCCAGTTTGACACAAATAATTTACTATTTTTAATTAGTAAGTATAATTGATGTGTTTTCCCCCATATATTTTGGTAATTTTTTAATATTTTATCAACTTTAACTTGCAAAATTAGATACTTAATAATTAAAATGCTAATATGTATTCTTCTTCTAATTTATATTATAAAATTATATTTAAATTTAGATAATTCAATAATAGAATATTATCTTCATGTAGTTACTTACTGTTATTAGGAGGAACCACATCTGGACATGCAATTGCTGTTTCTAAAATGTCTTCAGCTGTTTTTCTTTAAATTCATATCAATTCTATGAAAAAAAAAAAGTGTAATAAATTATAAGTTAGTCCAATTAGATTATAAAATTCAATTTTATAGAATTAAGTAGTATTATATAATTTAGGCAGATTTTTAAATTAAAAATAATTTCTTACTATACAATAGAATTTTTCATCAATATTAGATATAGATTACGAGAACTATTTAACTCATATGAAATATTTTAACAACCAAATACCTAAACTTTAGAAAACTATGTTGGAATATAATAAAATTTATGTTGCAATATAATTTATTTTTATTTGACTGCAAAAAATTAATAATCTTTTAGATGATTTGTTAAATGAACCAAAATGTTTTATTGTTATTCTAATGATCTCAAGTGTACGTGATTTACCAAACGGTACAATATAAAACAGTATAATTAATTATAATATTAGATATATATAAATATTTACATTATAAATAATAAATAATAATGTATATATAATTATATTATTGTAATGTTGCATATTAAAAAATAATGTATTGTATTGGAGAATAAAGGAGATATATTAAAGTAAAAAACATCAAAGATAATAATTATAATAGGAAAAAAAGCAGAAAAACTAAAAAAAATGGGCACTCTCAAGCATGTGATTCAAATAGAAGGCACAAATAATGAATTAAAAAAGGGTAAACTAATAAAAAAATACAATAGGAAATAAGTGAATAGTTAATTTATAAAAATTAAATTTAATACATACTTGCTTTTATCCTCCTCTATTGAAGGTGCTTTTAAAATAAATAAAACATTATATTCAACATTCCTATTATCACATTACATTTATATCATTTTTTACTTTATTTAATATTAATAATCATACAAAAATTATCTAATAATTTTTATTAATATACAATGAATAAAAACAAAAAATTTTTCTTAGTAACGATATAATATTCATATATAAAAAGTATTATTTATAACACAATAATGTTTTAGAATGTCAGACTAAATTATTTAAAAAGTTATCAACATATTAATTAGTATTGTCATTTGTATCAAAGGTTTTCAAAGGATTGCATTTTTTATCGTTTAAGGCTCTCTTTCCTTTTGTTTGCAGAATTAAATTAACATCAGCTATAAAAAATCGTATTACTTATCTTGTTTTTTATTTTTTTTCAGTTAAAAAGTTTAACCCAACTGCTACTGCATTAAAAATGATTAATTTGGAGGTAATACTAATAAAGTTATGGAGCGTGTTAATTAATTTGGGTAAAACATAAAAATATCTTAATTATTATGCAATAATGTTCAAATAAATATTATAAAAAATTTTGGCCTGTCAACAAAATGTGTAATGAAATTTCGTTTCATAAAAAAATATGATTTATTTTTAAGATGATATCTTTTTATACCTCATCAATCATAGGAAGATATTTTAATTAGTATTTGATATGATTTTCTTAGATATCATTTTCAATTCCAAGACTTTAATCTGATTATGATGATTAAATGTATTTTTTATGTGGAGACTAAATTTATTTATAGTCTAAACAGCTTATTTGTTTACAGTATTTTCTAGCGAACAAATTTATTCATAGCTATAAACATGCCAAATGTAAGTTAGATATTATAAGGATTATTATTTAAAAGTAAAATATATATATTTATTTTGTTCTCTCTTTTTTAATAGTAATTTTGTATTAAAAAAGATTTATTTTTGAATTTTTTTTTATATCAGGGACCACGTGCTCCATTTATATATAGCACGAAAAGTCTAGAAATGAGAGGATTTTAGGAGTAATTGTAATTGCCCAATATTTCAGTCAGTAATTTGCATATAATAATTATATCGTATGTGATATCTTCATGTTGTATGTAAGAAAAGTCCCGAAAACTCCCACATGAAAGATGTATAAATAATCGCCCTCAAATCTCTTTGTTTCTGATAGAAGTGTCTGCGCCAGATGATGCCAAGGATTTAAAACTAAGCATTCATGCACTAACTGCACATGTTATCTCTCGACCCCATGTCCGGTATTCCGAGTATGTTTAATATATTTCATTAATTACTAAAATGATAAAGATGATGACAAAGACTGTATACTAATCAATTTTGAAAAATGAACTGAATTTTGATGATTATGATTCGATGTATTATTGAACTATATAAAATATATTCCGGCTATCAGATTAATTTTAAGCAACAAGCATTTATAGAAATTGCTTATTATTTCTCATATATTATCAAAACTTTTATTATTTTGAACAAAAATTTTAATGATAAACGATTTACGTATATTTTAATTTATAATTAAAAATTTAAATTAGACTCCGAATGCTTACATGTTGTTGTTTTTTCGTATTGCCTGAAGAGTTTAAGGGAATTGAATATCGTTATGCTACCGAATAATATTAACTATGCTGATTGCCAGCTTGGAGTATAAATACTGAGATATGGTCCATGCATGGCGGCTGTAATAGCTGGGCAATCAAAGGAGAAAGATCGACATCAAGCCAGTTGCCACATTTGTAGTATTTTTTAATGTCATCAGCAGAAATTTTAATCTTTTTGTGATGTTTCATCCTTAATCTTGTGAGAGTAGGAGCTGTTTTTCTGTCAAAAATTAAGTTATCTAATTTGGTATTTAGTTTTGATCTTAGAAGGAATAATAAGTTTAAATTTTATCAAGCCATTTGTCTGCAAGGGAAGTTGGAATGACAGTCTGATCTAGACTTCTGGAACTTCTTCACTAAAGAATCTACAATTTCATTAAATTCCAAATCCACATCAGCAGGTATCCATTGTAAGATACACATTCTGTGCTTATATGTAATATTTAAAGTAATTGTCTATTAAAAATATGAAGATGCATAGGACTTCAATAAATCATTTTTGAGTATTGTATTTGAATAATTTGGGCGTAGGGATGACAACCTTACCCCTACAAAAATAAAGCACCCTGTCTCGAAATCTGTAAATAGAGGGCCTTTCCCACCATGTTGATGTTGCACCAATGATGATGATGATGATACATTGGATAAGTTCAGTATTTTCAGTTACTTAATTCAAATAAAATTTTAAATAACATCTTTATTCTTTTCATATTTATAATAATTCGTCTCCTTTTAATTTTTCATACAATAAATTGCAATTTATATTTTTAATGAGACATTTTATTTTTTAAAGTTGTTTTTGTTTCTTAAAAAATAATCGCCTTAAAATGATAAATTTATAACTAATAAATATAATATTAAACAAATAACGCATGTCTACTTTAAAATAACAGTTATTCAAAAATTTACAGAATTTGTTTCGCATTCCATACAAAGTAAATAATCCTTTTTTACTTAGAAATGCAATTTAAATTTCCGAATCGATTTTATTTCAAAGGAAAATAAACAACCTGGCATCTATTTTAGTATAGCAAATTGCTCATTAGCGGCTGTAACGAAAATTTAATCATGATATATATCTGCTTTAAACAGAACTGACACCAACCCTGCTTCCTATCTTCTAACATACTTAAAATCATTACCACTCCACCGAGAGCGAAGCAATGATTCTCATTACTATTTGAATTCTGATCAGAATACGTCAACACTTATTACGAGACTATTTGTTGGTTGAAGTAAAGAGTAATAAATGTTAGGAAAAGAGCTGTAAAATACTTTTACTGCTCCAGACTTTAAAGGAAAAGTAATTATTTTTATCTTACTCCATTCAGTAAACGTTAATCAAACTTGGAAATGAATAGAGCAGTCTTCTTTTGTCAGGTATGAGTGTTTGGTTCAGATATTGTTATTATTTATGGTTATTTACTATAAAACGCATTGCGAAAGGAGGCGTTTTCTGTTGTGAATGTATATAAATAGATAAAACTTTTAAAAGGATTTATGTCATCCTTTTTAAATATATTTTGAGTATTTATTCTGATTGTATAAAGTATGTTGCTGTTATTTGTTTTTTTATCCCACATGGTAGACATCAGCATCTAGACCATGTTCAGATTTCATGGAAGGAGGGAAAGAGGGGGGGTCAGTCTGTTGTGATGGAACACCCATAGGAAGAAGTCTGACTTGGCTTCATGATACTCAAGTAGAGAGGGCAGTGCCTTTTCTGGCAGGATTTTTAGTGGAACTACGCGTGGGAGGAACCCGGGAAACTTCCACCAGATAGTCCGACTAACGAGGCATTGATGCTGGACATTAGAAACGCCATCGAGACTCCTCGTTTTTTGAAATAGTGTCTACAACAAAGCCGCCAGCAGATTGTACCTCCTCCCTAATGCTCACCAGCGGCGAGCGTTTGCCACTGAGCCATGAGTTGTGTTTGTATAAAGTATAAATACAGTAAACAAAAAGTGAAGAAATGTACAGGGATGGATTTCGATATTTTCCTGCCATGAGTTTCACAGACTAAAATGAAATTTTAATTAGAGATTTTTAATGTATGAACCTCGTAATTAAATTAACGGATCATATATGGTCCACTTAGACGGATCTTATATAGTGGATAGAAGTAAATATTGGTGATTGTTTGAAAAAGACATTTGGAGGTAAATTCTGGAAAATTCTCTTGATGGAATTTCTGAGTATATAAATTGTGGTGATTAGTGACGAAATATATATTTTTTTTAATATTAATTTATTTTCTAAAACTTAAATACAATTTTTATTAAATGTCCATACTGATTTAATACCAATACCATATTAAGATTTATAAAATAATTAAAAAAACAATGAATTTAATAAGAAATAATTATCATAAAAATGTACATATATTTTAAAAAAATATATTATATTAATAAAAACTTTATACAATCAAAAATTCATTTTGTATTACTAAAACATAATAAACGTACTTTGTTACATGACGCTAATTATTATAAAAACTATGAGATTTTGATAATTATTTATGCAAATTTAATGAAATGCGTGTTAAATTGTTATTAAAATATGAGAAAAAATTTAGCTCCCAAGAAAAATAATAGAATGCTTCACAATTTCTTACTTATATAAAATTAATTTGGAAATAATAAATTATTGTGTGATGTAAAAATAAAAATATTTCTTGAACCAATAAATTTACAAAAAAAAATACTCTGACAGATGAAATACGTTGTACAGTAGAATCAATTATATTTACAGTAACTATAAACATATTTAATGAACCATGTATAAAATAGTTCTGATAGAATGTTTTGATAAAATTATTCTTCTGAAATATTATTTAAATGTAGGACTTAAGCAAACATTTTATCAATTTTTTCTACACCGAGCTGATAATGCTTCAAAACTCATCTAGAATAGATTAAATATTGTGAAAACTTTCTTTTACTCTTGTATTGGTCCTGATTATTTCCAGAACATTCGAAACTGTTCCATTATAGAAAGTTCCATTTTAAGAGAGAAAAATGATTTGAATTGTGTACATTATTGATTCTAAAAATAGTTTGTTCTGTAGAAATAATAGAAAAAGTAATCATAGTTTACCCAGATGAAAAAGAATATGCATTCAAACTCAGTAAAAAAGTATAAAGTTTACAAAATGCAATATGAAGAAAATGGTAGCTAGAAATATTTTCAAAGGAAGCTACATCAAACTATTACTGAAAATTGTTTTACATTTTTATATTTTATTTTAAAATATTTTTTAAGTATATATTTTTTTTGCTGTATTTAATTGTAAACAAAATTTTTATAATAATTTATTTTAAATATTTTATTGAGCACAACTTAAGTCAACTGATAACGTTGTAAGATAAAAAAAAAAAAATCATAGGATAAGTAAAAATATCCTTTTTGAAAAACTATTTGTTAAATCTAAAAACTATAGAAACTGTAACTGTCATAAAGTTCAGGTTTATATTTGCATAATAAATTTTGTAAAAATCATATTTTTTTCCAAGAATTTAATTTACTCATATTTTATCAATTCAAAAATTGAACAAAGACTTATTAAACAATAATTATATAATTTAATAATATGTATCCCTCAAATTTGTTTGGTTGATAAATGGAAATAAATTTTATAACGTAAATATTTCTGTGCAAAATATGATCAATTAACAGGAATAAGAATATTTTGAATGTTCTGAATCTTTTACTACAAATTTTTCGAACTACCAATATTATTTTTAATTAATATTACTTTTTTAAAAATTTAGACATTTTCTAGATAAAAGTGTACAATACAATAACGCACGATTATGCGTTAAAATCTATTTTACAGAGGTGCTTAAAGTTTTTGTAAAACTAATATGAAATGTAAAGCTTTCTTATCTATATAAGAATAAATTAATTTTTTATTATATTAGTATAATAAAAAAATATAATTTTTATATATTTTTAGTTACATTTTTAACTTTAATCACCCTTCCTCCACGCATTGGGGAGAGCTCTCCCTGTGGTTTCAGAAGAAATGACAGTTGACCTACAGACTTTCGCCCGAAGAGGACGTATATTTCAGATCATCCTGCGCTTATCATGCCTCGGGTTTAGGCTAAGAAGTTAAACCTTTAGGAATCTATAGTTTTGTATCTTTAAATGTGTGTTAAATATTGTCTGTCTCAAATTGCATGTGTGTGGTGTTTGAGCGTGTTTAAATAAAGCTGTGAGTTCTCAAATCTCAATTGAACCACAACCAGTTACAATCCAGCTGCACAACCTGCACATTACATACCAATTGAATATAATTATTATCTCATGCTTGATGATTTTGATGTTTTCAAATTATTTAGAAATGAAAACAGAATTCATTTGTTTAATTGTTATGTTTAATGTCTGATTGCAAAATTGTTATACAATTTGAACAGGACCTTTTCTTCGTTATCATAAAATTAAAACATTTGAACAAATTAATTAAGCTTTTATTAATTTAAAAGAGCTTCATACTGTAAATTCACAACATAAAACACCAAAATGATCTTTTTAAAGGTGATAAACATTTACCAACCAAATAAAATTAATTAACCGTGATAAAAATACCTCATTAAATTTTTGCATTGATTATCTTTTTTAGCAATAAAAAATTTTTGTAAAAATTAACTTTTTATCGTATTATTTTTTCCTCCATCCATTTGAATTTCTCAGAGAAAGTTTATCAAAAACATTAAAATGAAATATGACAAAATATTACCTAACATCATTATCTTGCAGAAGTAAATAAAAAAAAATGATAAGTACTTGTAACTGTAAGGAAATAGTTAAACAAAATTAAAGCAAAAAAAAAAATGTTTTTCACCTACTTTTAGGAGTTCTTCTTTCGATTTGACAAAGCCAAACCGACAACTCCGATCATTAACAGTGTGCCCAATACAGCCAAAAGTATCCCTACGAGTGGTAAGTTTAGACATAAAGCAGCTTCTGAAAGAAAAAAAAAATACAATTACTCATCCTTAAATAGGCATTATAAAATTTTTTCTTCTAAACGTATGTAATCTAGTTGTCACACGTTTAATTCTAGAAGTCTACTTATGTCTTGACTATAAATAATGATCCAAGTGTTTGAACTGTGATTAATGAATAACATAGAATAGGAAGATTTTCTTCAAGAATGGCAGAGAATTTAATCTTATTTTAAATCTATAGAAAACTGTATAAAGTTATTAAATTTAATCTGATAAATCTACTAAAATATTAAAAATTAAAGTACTTTTAGATTTTATTATTAAATGAAAATATAATTAACAAAACATTTGCTAATCTCTAGCATAAAATCTTGAAAATGAATTTTATTATTAAAATTATTTGTTTACTTGATAACTGGACTTTCTTGAAAATATAATCAAATTTCAATTATAAATTCTGATTCTGACTGATTTATAAATTCAACTATAAATTTCAGATTTGAAAATATAATAAATGCTTATAATTTTTTCGAGAAATCTTTATAATATTTTCAAATCGGTTTAAAAATATTTTTTTTATATAGAATTGTGTCAACAAAAATAATAGCATGACAAAACTGGTGGTTTTAATAAAAATATTTTTAACTTTATTAAATTATGTTTTTTTTTAATTACAAATATTTTTTTTTATATTTTTGTTCAGTTTAAGAACTTCGAACTGTGATATGGTAGAATTTAAACATTTTATTTGCCATGTTACTAACTCTAACCTAACGTGTGTAAATCGAACTGCAATTTAAAATTTAGATAAATGTAACAGCAATTAATCTGAATTGAATAAAATATGCATTAGAATTTAAAAAAAAAAACTGAAAGTAAGTGTTATTCAGCAAATCTTTCTTAAATTCTTTGTAAATTCCTGACATTTTCTTGACAAAGAAGTGAAACTTACTAATTTAACTATACAGAAACGGTGGAAAACGATGAGGCAGCTGAAAGGTATGAATGTATGAATAATGACTTCATGTAAAATTAGTGTAAATTAAAATACATTTTGTTATTTTGAAAATATTAATAAATATAGAGTCTTTTATTTAAACAATATAGTAAAAAGTTAACATAATATGCAATCATTTCTTGTAATGTAATTTACAGTTTTGATTTTCTATGATTTGTTCAATTCCTTCTATTAGATCACACTCTCCCCTATATATCTTGTTTAAATTTTCAATTGTTAATAAAATACTTTTTCATCCACTCAAGTTCAAATATATTTTGAACTTTAGTGGACGACACTTGATGGTAATACAGTTTTTTCAAACATTAATTCAGTAATTAAATTTAATTAATTAATAGTAGTTTTTAGGATTCAAGATACATATATTTACCAATAGATGGCGCCATATAAACTCTTAAAAAACTATTTATAAAGGACTTTGCAATATACTGAAAAAAAAAAAGTAGGAAATGACTTTAATTTTTTTTTTATATATTACTTGTTTTTATGTGATAATCTCTATTATCTCTTCCAATGCTGAGTTTTTACGTAATCCTAATTTTTCAAATTGTTACATTATGCTATAAAAAGTAACGAAAGTTTTACTACTATATTCGTGTAACTATTACTTTTTAAAAAAAGTGTAACTATTACTTTAATAACTGCTACTTATTTTAACATGTACCGCTTACTTCATTTTTTACTGTTTCGTTACATTCAGCAGAAATTTCTATTGATACATAAATCTAATTTGTCTTTAAAAGCCAGTCTCAAAGATTAAAAAATTTTAAAACTATCTATGAATAACTATAAAATTTAAAATGTAATGCATTTAAATAAGCCCATAAACTTTTTCATGAATTTCAAGAAAGGGATAAAAATATTCATAAAAGAATTAACAAATTACGGAAATTGAGAAATATTATTTTTAGAAATATTTTACTATATATTTCTTATTACATTACTTAAACAGATTTTTATTAAATTTCTATTTGCATATTTTTATCATTTTGAACTTTTAAGCAATAAATACAGCAGAATATTATATTTATTAAGGTAACAGACTTTAATCTTTCAAAATAAAATTAGTTGGCTTTGATAACAATAACTTATTAAATTTGCTCTTTAATACCTGCTTTTGAACCTTTTAAAATTTGCTAAAAAAGAGTTTTATTTATTAAGTATTTATTTTCGTATGATTTTCATAAATTTTTGATTTATAACTGCTAATTTGATAGATATTTAATATAAATATATTTATAATATACATAATTTATTTATTAATTTTGGCAATAAAAATTAATTACCAGCATCCTCTGCGGTCTGGCAGTATGAGCAACAATGGCCAAGGAATTACTCTTTCCTTTTCGTTGGAAGCATAGATGACAAGAACGAATGGTGTTCCTGCTGGTAAATCCTGCACAGAAAACTTTGGAGCTGTAGTAGAACTTTTGTTCACTTGAAGATGATCCACTGCCGAGTTATAAAACATCTAAATGAAACTTCTGTTGAAGACCGTTGCTGTATCCAGCTTCACATTCTACCCGAAGCTTATGAATGCGATTGATTCACGACCACACAGATTTAGAACAGGATCAGAGGGCCTGCAAAAAAAAAAAAACACTTTTATGCATGAAGATAAATGTATATTCAAAATTAATTTATTGTTAAAAATCATTGGTATTTCGGTTTTTTTTATTTAGTGAATCTCATCAATAATGGTATTTTAATTTATTGTTTTATTAAAATTACATCATTTAAGAATTTAAGATTGCATTACCACTTACTTTGATAACATTTTTTTAAACGAATTTTCTAATTTTTATGTTTGCAATTTTATGCAAACTTTGTGTAAGAAAAACATCAAAGGTGCCTTCTGAGTATATATCATATTTCTATTTAAAATTGTTTTAGATAATTTTTTGCAAAATATACACACCAATTATTAGTTCAAAGTAAAAGTACAATGCAATAAAAAAAACATCTATGGGTTATGGATACAGAGCAGCAGGTTGTAGTATTTAGATTTATATTTATTTGCTACTTGTTTTTGTGAAAACTAAAAATTTAAATTCTTAACCATAGTAGGATCTAAATGATGATATTTCTATAAATGACATATGCGCATATCGCTCACATAACATAAATGTGATATGAAAATATTACTGAAAAAACATGACATTTTAACATTCAAACATAATGACAATGTTATTGTGAATGAAAAATCGCATGTTATCTATTCATATTTTAATGTTTTCTCTGTATTCACATGAAGTGAATGAAGCATACCTGCAAACTAAAGTTTTGAAAAGTCCTCATAACCACAGTATGGAAGGTATATACATAAAATCTAACATGTTTATACATGTTTGCATATTTGCAGGTAATGAAACAAATCATTTTAGAAATGAAGGAAAGAACACATAACTTATTTAATATTTGATAGATGGATCAGATACATTTCTCACTAGATGAGGGAATTAACTCTTAAAACTGGTACATGGACTACCAGCATGCCTTATGTGTACTCTCATTCTCTTATGTACCGTTGCAGCCAGAAAAAGTCAGTGTTTGTGTGTGGATTTATTCTATCGTTTAGGATTGGCCCTTTTATATTTAAGGAAGGTTGTGTCTCGGCTTAAAATTTGTATGAAGAATAACGTCAGGTGAAAGTATTATTATTTATTACGTACCATTGTCATGAACTTCATGACAGAATGAACTAACCGTTTTTATGCCTAATTGAGCTCCACAACACACGAAACACCAAATGACTAAATTATCTGGCCAACGTTTAGCACCGATCACCTTTTAAACAGGTATAGCATACGTGAATGGACTCTAAGATCATCATATCACACATCCATTGATTTCTAATTATGAGGCTACCTCAGTTGCATGTCCAGAGGAAATCTAATTCTCGATAGCATTAAAAGATTTTTTAAGCAGTAGAGAATTAGTAGCCATTCTCATTGATATGCAGTTCCTTTACCTATATATTTTATACGTTTTGGGAATAAATTGAATTATTACGCCAATTGAAATTCCCAGAATTTTATTAATAATAGCAATTTTTATTTTAAAAGGGTGTATAATAATTTATTCTGTATTATAAGTTCAGAATATTAAAACTGCTATAAAAAATGATGTGTTATAATAATATTAAAATTCAATGTTATTTCTAGAATGGGTGTTACTATTTGGACTAGATTTTTAATAAGAATTTTCTAGAAAATATTGTTATCAGAAAAGAATGAGCAGCTGTTATTCCAATGGAAATGATTATTAAAACTGCACTGCAGAAAAAGTTTAGAATTAATTAAAGATTCAATAATAGGATGTTTATTAAAGAATCCTGATATGTGCAAAAGGAATTTCTATTAAATCCTAATGCGAAACGGCACTCATTGTCCGCGAACTGATTATCTGAAGCTTACATATAAAACTGGATACCATGAAAAATTTATTTTTAGTCAGTAAATTATCAATTAAACAAAAGTCAAATTTATCCAATGTTTCCTTTTATACTGATTATTATTTTTCTATATAACCAATTGCATAAATATAATGTATAATGCAAGTACGTGATATATTCTAATAAATAACTTTGTTATTTTAATACCATTGAAGTTGTAAATATCATAGAATGAAACATTATTGCTGTAATTTATAAATAAATTCTTAAATCACCTAAAATAAAAAGGCATTCACCAAATACATGTGTTTTGGTGAAATACACGGATACATATGTTACAACACATATACTCGTAGTAGTGTAATAGAATTCTTGGTCAGATAAATGTCATAAGAACTGTATTATTTAAACAGTTGCAATACATAAATTCATGATCACGATAAATGCAAATTTTCCATTTGTTGAAGATTGTGCCATTCAATCATCTTGAGAGCATCTTAACTCCAAGAAGACGATAACGATCATCCATCAGGCTAAAATCAGAACCGATTCCATCTACATTTAGGTCACAAATAACCCCATACAGCTTTAGTAGGATGTTGATGCAAAATTAACCAGGCAGCCAATCTCTCCATTCGAGTGTATATACAGATCGATTACCTTAACCAGATAATAGTGAAGGCAGTTTAACTAACTGGAATCAAGTTTAAGCTGGTTAAATATCCTTACAGTTTAATATAATTGTTAATATGTTTTAAATATTATTTTAAAAAATTTCAAAACTCAATAGTTATAACAGTACATTTATTTTAAGTATGGCTGTATCACTCGATATATTTTTAACCAATGAGCTCATTTAAAATTCTAAACTTTAAACTCTTTAATCATACTACAGGGGAAATCAATCTCCAAAAATTATCTTATAAATATTATTATTATTTTTTTTGCTTGACATGCTTGAAAAATTGCTTTTACTGACATGATTGGAAAATTGAGCATGCAATGTTTGATTGTAACTGATTAATGCATCTAATTAAAGTAATTACTTAAAACAAAAATGTAAATAAAATTGGAATTATACTTTTCAACAATACTAAATTATAATCATTGTACTAAATATCTAATTTAATTTTTAAAATTATACAATTAAAGTACAATTTACAAATAATTGTTTAGCATATATAGTCTTTATAAATAAACTTTTTATTATCATTTTAAATATTTTTAATTATACATATAGTAAATGTTAACATGAGGGCAAATAACCTTCTTAAAAATTAATTATTTTATTATTATTTTACTTTTTATTAATTTAATATATTTGTGCAATGTTTCTAATTTATTTTAATATCATTGAAATAAATACAAACCCCATGTAAATTAATAAATTGTCATGATCGCTAATAATTAATATTCTTCCAAGGTGAGTAACCTTAGTATCTTGAATATTAAATACAACTTATTAGTTAAAGTATTATAACTTCTTACTTATTACTCATTACTTAACAAATTACTTAACAAATTACTTGTATAGTAATTAAAGTATAATTTAAGTATGCTAATTATTATAACATAAATTTTATAATAGTAGTTATAATACCACTAACTGAAACGTAATGTATTATAACTGCAAAGTATTATAACATAGATGCATTGTTATAAAACTTTGTGTTTTTGCTGTTTGTAAAAATTATTCAAAAACTTGGAACATATTCCGGACAAGAAACTTCACCACAAATGGAAATACAAAGCTTTAGAAATCCTTGCATAACACGATATTTCAAATTCAATTTCCCTCCATCAAAGACAACCTCTCCTCAGAGTAATTTATAACAGGCCGAGGGTTTTAGATAGGTGACAAAAAGCAATCAGAAAACGCGAAGCGACTATTCCATGCATTCAAATCACCACTCTACAAGTTAGACCTTTCTGCTTAACCACTTAAGGTATGAAAAACTGCGCTGTTTTGTGTATAGGCAAATTCGCAATGCTAAAAACAACTTCTCAGGCTGGGAGAACGAGAATATAAATAGATGTGTGAGCTTTTCATAACTCTGGACACGTTTTCTGCAAAAGCATTGACGATGGAGGGAGAATAATTGGTATTTCGGGCACAGAACGTTATTCTCCCCGGGTGACGAAATTTCACACGAATACCTAAATCCCTCCAGGGATCTAAGAGTTTGCTGGCACGTTGTACGTGGGAAACACTTTTATTTCAAAAGCAATGACAAAGGTGCTTTTTTTTTTTGTATGGAGTGAATTTCAAGAATGAATATTAAATGATCAACAGAACCATTTTTTCCTTTTCTTTACAGGTTATTCTTTTGCATATGCTTGTATATTTTTTTCAGTAATAGGTTTTACAAAAGTGCTTTAAATGCATTAAAATAGTATTTGAAGGAAAGTGTAGGTAAAGTGGTTTTTATTCAATGAAAATTTTGAAAAAAAAAAAAGTGTAGTCAGTCATTTCTTGGTTTTTATTCAATGAAAATGATGTTTGTGATGATTGCTTGGAAGAACGCATTTTTCTATAGGTAATTATTTAGTAGAGACAAGTATAAAATCACTCAATTCTTGGTTTTTATTCAATGAAAATGATGTCTGTGATGATTGCTTGGAAAAACGTATTTTATATAGGCAATTATTTAGTAGAGAATAATAGAAAGTGTTTTAAATCCATTAATATCATATTTGAGAAAAGTGTAGTCACTCATTTATTTGCGATAGCTTAGAAAAATGCATTTATCTGTAGGCAATTACTTAGTAGAGAAAAGTATAAAGTCACTAATTTAATGGTTTTTATTCAATGAAAATGAAAATGTTTCAATGAAAATGAAAATGTTTCAATGAAAATTATGTTTATGATGATTACTTGGAAAAAGTATTTTTCTAAAGGTAATTACTTAGTAGAGAATAATACAACTTTGGATATTGATTTCTCTAAGAAAATATTCTTTTTGAAAAATAGGACAAAATTGTGCTTTACGTTTACCCGGAGGAGAATCTGAAAACATTCAAACAGTTTGCCTGGAGATAGTGATTTTTTATTCTGTAGCGGAAAATAAAGCAAGTAGCTTTTTTGTTACAATAGTATTTGAGAATGAATATTAAATAATAAGGAGAATAACAGTAAATTTGTTATTCTCTTTGTTTTACGTATATTTTCTACTGCATCACAATTTATGAAAATGTTTTAAATGCACTGATGATAAATTTTAATGGAAAATTTTATTTATAAAAAATATCCGTATCCATTAATGCCTGGAGTTTCTTCAATATGGGTGATAATTGCCTAAAGTTGCAATCATTATAGAAAAAAATCCGTTAGTTTGTTGGTAATTTTTAAGAAGAAAATAAGTTTTTGATACACCCTCTTATAAGTAAGAATATTATTGAAAATCAGGGATGATGTTTCCTCAGTCACGTTATGAGCAGATTATAACTACAGAGGAAGAAAATGGTTAATAAATCAGCCTAGTAATGGTAACTATAATTTCAGTGTTAATATTAAGCATGTAGTTGTCTGCAAGAACTGCATTATAGAATATACGTTTTTTGATATAGCCTCTTATAAGTAAAAATATTTTCTGAAAACCATGGATGATTGTTCGTTATTCACGTTATGAGCAGATTGTACTTGCAGAGCTAGAATAATTTTAATAAATCCGCTGGTAATAGTAACTTTCATTCTGATATCAATAGTAAACAGACAATTATTTCCATGAAATGAATTTTAGGAGGAATGATTAAAAAATTGAAACATAATCACTTTTCTTCTGTTATTGCTTATATTTATGATTCGTTATATATTTTTGGAAATTAATAATAATTCATTGTTAGTTAGCATTGGAGAAAACTATAGCTCAATCATTCATCGTTATTTATACACATTCTTTTAATGCAAAAAAGACTAGATGCAGTTGATATAGGAAAACTGTTTTATTATTGGATAAAAATAGTTAAAGACTGTTGATAACTTTTAAAAATGATATTGTCACTTTTTAGTAAAGAACAATCCATTTCAACAAAGACTTTTCAAAGTAAAGAATTTTGCAGAAAACGAAAAGAATAAGGCTACTCCTCATGTTTGTTATATCTGAGGAAAACCACAAAAAAAATCAAACAATCTGCCTGATGATAAAAAAAAAAAAAAAAAAAACATTCTGGCCGCTATTAAAAGGAAAAGTAAATAGCCTTTACATATATTGGATTTTAGAATAAATATTAAACGATAAAGCTATATGATTTATAATGCACGTCTCTATTGTATTTTTAGTGTATAAATAAATATTTTTTTTTTTACATCTATTAGTTTTAGAAAAAATACTACCGCAATAATAGTAAATATTAATCAGCGTAAAATATTTTTTTCAAAAAATATACTCGAGACTGAATCATTCGACATCAAAAATATACTAATTTACTAGCGACGTTTTAATTATAAATAATTCCACTTTTAGTTATAATACACTCATGTCCATAAATTAAGGATAATGAAGTTCAGGCAAAGAAAGGGACAGAAGCAAAACAAATTTGACTTATTTGTAAAGTCTATTTATTAAACAAAAGGTAAAGAGCAAAAAAGATGCTATATGTTTGACATAATTAATACAAATTGCGATTTTTACTCCGTGGAGCAAATTTCAAAATAGAACCTATTTACAAAAAACAGTATAACATGGTCCGTATGATGATTAATATGGAGTATGTCCCCGGACGATGCAATACAGACCTTACAACGCCTATGCATGCTAAATATCAAATTATCAATCCGATCTTGGGGAATATTACACCAGTCATCGAGCAATGCCCTCCGAAGTTCCGGTTGACAGGTGGGAGGGGGTTGAGGGGCTGCAATTCGTCGGCCAAGCATATCCCACACATGCTCTATTGGATTCAAGTCCGGTGAGTATGCTGGCCAGTCCATACGGGTGATATCCTCCAATTGAAGGCATTCGTCTACAATGTTTGCACGGTGAGGACGGGCGTTGTCATCCATAAACAAAAATTCAGCACCCATGGCGCCTTGAAACAAACGTACATGTTGTTCCAGAATGACACCCCGATAGATGTGGCCTGTCATCGTTACACTCTGAACATGCAGGTCAGTTCTGGAACCAAGAATAATTCCTCCCCAAACGAGCCATCCTGCACCACCGTGACGGTGTCGTTCAAGGGTGTTCTCTTGGTGGTAACGGGTACTTGGCGCTCTCCATATGAAAGTCCGGCGAGAATCACACTACAAACTAAACCTGGACTCGTCGGAAAACATCGCACAAGACCACTGTTGTGGTGTCCACAATGCATGCTCTATACTCCAGGTTAATCGCGGGCGACAGTCTGTTGCGGTAAAGTGGAACACATCTGACAGGCCTACGAGCATATAGACCAATGTGCCCCAAGCGTCTGTACACGGTCGGCCTTGAAACTGTCGTACCGGTAGCTGAAGAGAGCTGACGAGACAGGTCTGATGCTGTGCTCCGTCTGTTTCTTTTGGCAGTAACTGCTAAATACCGGTCCTCATTCGGAGTTCTAACTCGAATGAGCTGTAACATCTGCTCACATTACCATCATCTTGGAATCGTTGCCAAAGCCTGGAGATGACACTCTGGGCGATTCCAAGTTCCTCGGATACTTCCAGCTGGGTACGCCCACATTCCAGTCGTCCGATAATTTTACCACGTAAAAATCATCCAAATTCTTCCTTTGCGCGATAACTATGCGGTTATTGCACTGAAAGGCTTTTTAAAGCGCTTGTGAACAATTTTACTTCTTTTGCCAAAATTCCTTATATACCCCTCTCTTACACTCTCGTCATTGTGACGTACTATCCGTGCCATCTGGTGGTTTCCTGTAATTTGCATATTCTTCTTCAAGATGTGTGTGGTAATTCTACAGGTGAAATTTTTATTTTAGAGTTCAATTTCTGTGTGATTCTGAATTATCCTTAATTTATGGACATGAGTGTAGTATGATACCCACATGAATTACTGAAAATAATGGATGAGATAATCATGTTGGAATCCAACATTACTAGGAATAGGAAGTATGTCAATATGTTTTTTTCCCTTTTTCCTATTGTATTTCTTTACACATTTTTAATACAGAATTTTTAGTATAGAATAATATGAATATTACACAGATCTAAAAAAAAAATGTAATTTTTTTTTTTATGAAGAGAAATACCCTCATACTACAACCCTCGGCAGAAAAAAAAACCGTTACTTTATTGGCTTTTTCGTGCAAACCAATACCGGCTTAAATTCTTCGAAGTAGCAATGTCTCTCATAGACCCTGGAAAATAAGATCAAACGAATCATATTGGTTCTTATTCATACTGTATCTGATTAAATCCAGAGAATATTCCAACAATCAACTTGGCAACGCCAACCTATTTTAACAGGATTGTTTGAGCAGATATATTTTGTTGGCAACGAACGCTGGAATAAAAATTAAATGATGACGCACAGCCATGTTTTTTTTTTGTTTTTAATGTTACTTATGTTTTGTTACATATATATTCAGTAATGGATTTTGGAAAAAAAGTCTATTGTATGGAGATTTTGAATCTACTTTCTAAATGTTTGAAGTTCTATCCAAATCTGATTTTAACCAACATTTTATGCTGAAACATAGATGTAAAGCTTTATTTGGAATATTTAATGGGAGATAATATGTGGACTGCTCAATTTTTAAAATGGTATTGAAGGAATGAAATGAAATGTAGTTTATTTCATTTTTTGATCAGAAACAACAAAATTGAAATGTGAAATAATGAAACAAATGTATAAATTTATTAAATATAATTTTTTCAAATAGTTTAAAACAAGGGTGGACAACCCGGGACCCGCTTTGTATATTTTTCTGGCCCGTAAGATTTATCAAACTTTTACAAAATATATTTATTTTATAATGGCTAAAGTAGTGAAAACCAATGTATTAAAAAATACATTATGCGTGCATCCATATATTCAAATATTAACTGTTGAAATTACGAGAAAAATTAACTTTGATATTAAAATAATAGTCTTGCGAATATATGACAGACATTGCCTATTTTATTTATGAGTTTACAGTGAGTTTGTAGAATAATTAAATTATATTCTGCGAACTCATGATGCGTACTCATCTTGGAACAGCTAGTATAACAGCTTATGTTTCCCTTTAATTGATCTCAGTGGCGCAGCAACCATACCAAGATAACGCGCAGTTGATTGTTGATATCAAAACAAACCAGAGTCTTAGTTCAAGTTGTTACCGCTTTTGGTTCAAATAATCTGAGAACCTATTTTTTTCTAAAATGAAATTGGCCAAACACAAAATACGCTCATACATAACGGACGCTAATCTGCAACACCCATCAAAATGTGCAAATACCCAAATTAAGATCGATTTGCAAAAGCTAACTGGAGAAACAAATATAGCAAAATAAATATTTTTTTAATGATTTCATTCTTTTTTAATTCGTTTATAATTATATATTGTTTATTTTCCATTTTTAGTGATATATATTTCTTTACAATGTGCGTTTAGTATCATTATTATCATATTATATATGTTAACATGTTTGAATAAGAGTAAACACAAAAATAATAACTCATTACGTTACAATTTTTTAACCCAAAAAAATATCTATAGGGAGTATAAATATAATATTGGAATATATTATTTTATATGAGGCCAGCAGAGTTATGATGCATTTCCAAATTGGTCCGCAAGATCATTTGGGTTGGCCACCCTGTTTTAAAATTTCTCTTGTCTGCCTTTTTTCAATTCCTATTATTAGCTCACACTCTCTCTCTATATATATCTTGTTCAAATTTTCAATCGTTCATAAAATACTTTTATTCCTCCACTAAAGTTCAAGTACATTTTTTTTGAACTTGTAGTAGATCACGCTTGATGTTAATACAGTTTTTTTCAAATATTAATTTAGTAATTAAATTTAATTAATTAATTTTAGTTTTTTTTTAGCTTTAAGTTGCATATATCTACCAACAAACAGCGCCAGATAAATTTACAAAAATGAATGAAAATTATTTAGAAAGGAATTTCTGCAATATAGTAGAAAAAAAAAGTACTAATTGTCTTTAAAATTTTTTTTTTATATTACTTTTTATTTCGCATATGTCTAAAATTATCTCATGAAAGACAGTTTTAATGTTTAATAACTATTTATATTTAATTTTAATTATATGATGTATTTTAGCAATGTTAAGCTAAAAAAATCTACGATTTCTAGAAACATGTATTGGTCTACTATAAATTTCTATTAAAGAACAGCATTAGAAATATTTTTAAAACATTTTTTTTTTATATATTCTTAAAGAATTGAGCAGCATTCAATGCTTGTTTAAATTTCCAATGATGCAAAGAATCTTAATTTCCGTGAAGAAAAGAGTTTTCGTTTAAAAGTTTCCGTTGCATTCGATGCTTCTAATGAAATTTTGAATACAGTTTTGATCACTTTTCTCAGGATAAGGATCTGTAACAGATTAGATATCGCAACGCAAACACTTTGCATAGAAATTCGATTTCAAGCAATCAGATTTCAGATCTATCGGGGATGAAATAAACTAAATTCGTATGTTGGCGATTTCGAATTCAGCATCTGAAGTAGTTTGAAGTTTGTTTGGTAAATGCTACACGACGGTTCCCTGGATTGATTTTTTTTTTCTTTTACAAAACAGCATCAGAAAGTTTTTGAACATTTAAATAAATAAATGGTGTTTACAAATGCAAATATTTAATTTTGTTTAAGGGGATAAAGAAAATGTAAAATTTTGATAAAATATATGAAATTTTGAAAAATAAATAGGTATTTTTCATCTGAAAATTATATTATTTCTATTATATTTTCAAGTTTATTAATGAATGTTAAATACATAATTAACTAAAAGAAATATGTATTAACAAATTTTATAAGATTAATAAAATTATATTTATTTCATATTTATATATATATATATAATTTTATAATTTTATATTACAAAATTATTTATTTATTAAATTGGTTTTAATCTCAAAGGAAAGCATTAGTAATATTTTAATATTTTAAGAAAGGTATGTAGTTTTTTGCAGCGCGTAATAATTAAATCTTTTAAAATATGAAGAGTAATATTTAAGTATCATAAAATATAAATAAAAAGCTATAAAAACTGAAATTTTTTTCACGAACTTATTTATCATGGGTGAACATACATTGCTGGAAGAATACAGATGGGAATATATCAATGTTTAATAATCCAAAAATTTATAAAATTTTAGAAATTTATGAATTTAACAGAATATTAATATAATAGGAATTCTGCACTTTAGGGTTCAACTAGTTTATTTGTCTATTTTTTTCTAGGAATAATTTTATATATTTATTAAAATATTTCTTGAAATCATCTTGAAATATGGAAATCTTATTTTTTTTTTTAGTAATCTGTCTAATAACTGATTTTAAATAGCATTCTTTCTGTATTATTAAAATAACGTGCTTTAAATAGCCTTCTAATACATATCAATACATTACAAATAAATTTTTTTAATTTATGTTTATTTAAATATATTTTTATATAATAAAGGACTCAAATTTAATAGCCAAATAATTAATTTATGGGGGATAAAAAATTAAAATCATATTATTCCCTTGAGGATTCACCAAATTCCCTCCTAAATAAACAAAATGGCTACTGCGGTTTTAAAGATTTTATTTGGCGTGGAAAAGAGACTTGGCGAAATTCCGAATCCTACAGTTTAGAATCCCTAGAAGAACTATTCAATTCAATAGCGACAGGAATATAACAAAAATTTAATGAATCTAGAACATTATGTGGAAACAATTGCACAAATACTACAAGAATCACTACCCAATTCAGACAGAGAAGTCTGTTAAGTGATGGTTAAATTAACTTTTATAGACATATTCTCAAACACTATTTGGATGATATTGAAACAATATTTTTTATATTTTAAAATCCAGACAATTCAAATGAACTACTAGAGAACATGTGACTTGATATTGATTAATAGTTACATTTAGCATCACATAGTTCATACTAGTTTTAAAATATACTTAAATAAAATCACATAAATGAAAAATTTGAAATGAAAGTTTCTCGTAATGAGCGAGGAGATTAATTTGTTTTTAAATAATAACTTATGTTCTTATTTATTTTTGATTTATTGCCTCCATCTTTTTTGAGGCGCCATGGACTTCTGGCCACGACAACATCATGTTCACACATGATAATATATTAGGTTCTTTACATATAATTTCTAACCTGTAAAAATCTACTTATGAATTCAGATGTATTTTTCTTTACATATTCAAAGTTAGTTAAATTCTGTTCAATGAACCAAATTTAGAAATAGTTTTATGTACTTATTAAAGTATTTCTTGGATTTACTTCAAACATGGAAAACTTATTTTTTTTACAATCTATCTAATAACTGGCTTTAGATAGCATTCTAAGTGGACTAATAAAATAACAGGCTTTAAATAGCATTCTAAGTGGATTAATAGAATGCCAGACCTTAAATAACATGCTAATACATATAATACATAAAAAATAAACATCATTTAATTTATAAATTTATTTAAATAGACTTTTACATTATTAAGGGACTAAAGTTTAATAGCCAAATAACAAATTTATGTGTGAGAAAGCATTAAAATCATACTATTTTGAAAACACGTCTCAGTTTCCTATCAAAATTTATCTATATCCCAACAAATGACGAATTTTAATATTTTTATGTTCAAGAATCTTTCTCGTAGAAATAAAGCATCCTTAATCTATGAACAATAATACTGTTTCTAAAATTCCTACATATCCGGTTTATCACCTATGAAATTATGACTGGATATTTGGAACTACATCCTTTCTACATTTACTGCGACAACAACCATATCTATATTTGCATTTCATAAAATGAAGAATATTTAATCCATTGGAAGTAAGCTGATCAACATTGGACGAGTAGGGGTATACATTTATTCAATATTGATGCCCTTAATAAATGGCATGGCATTTTGTGGAAAATGCCATGTCTATGAAAGACTTTGACTATTCGAAAGAATTTTAACATTAATATAAAAAAATGATGGCTTAATTGTTGAACTGGAAGCATTTTATAAGTACGGATGATGGTTTACTTCTTGAAGAATGGATTTCCTATATATATAACTATTTACAGTTTTTTATTAAAATATGTATTTATTTGATTAATATCTAGTGAATTTTGTATTTGATTGAGATTCTTTTTCTCTTTCTCAATTTGATTTACCGGCTTATGAATTAAATAATGATCAAGATCTTATGTAATCTTTGATAGCATTAACAGGCCTTTAAACCAGTCCTTTTTCTTTCTAAAAACAAATATATATTGACGCCAAAAATTTAAATGTTATCTTAATCGAACTAAGCTTGTGCTATCTCCTTCTATATTTGAGTGCAGGGCCTCAATGGCCGAGTGGCTGGCGCTAGGTACTACAGGATTGGAGTCCCGGTGGAGCCATGGATATTTGTAGAGGTTCGGATTCCACTTTAAACCGTAGGTCCCGGTCTAACATGATCGTAGAGCGTTGCGAGGGAAGTGTTGCTCCACGCCCGTATCTTATCTTCAAGCAGCACGCACCTCCTGGGTAGTGCTTAGTGTGTAACGTCTGTGCAGCGCTTGCCTTATGGCATCCAAGACAACTGTCTTAAGCGTTTACCAGCTGCATTAGAAAAAAAAATATTTGAGTGCAAAGTGACCAAGTTCTCACAATCCTGTATTGCAAAATATAAGAAAACAGCTTTTTTACTTTAATTACAAATATTTTTTGAATTTGCCTGACTTTCTCATGTTCAGTGAGATATTTGGTTCTTTTTCTTTTTGGCATTTTAATGTACGTGAATTTTATTTGATTAAAATATATATATATATATATATGTGTGTGTGTTTTTATTGCATATCAATTTTTTTTTTCTTTATTAATTTTTGTGAGTAATTATAATTAGTTGATGTTATATAATTTACTAAACTTATCTGATTTTAACAAAAATTTTTTGCATGTCCATCAAATATTTTTGAAGCATTTGATCAATTTGAGTTTCATCTTAAAATAAATATCTGAACAGCAAATATCTGAATTCTAAAAATTAAGTAACTATAAAAAAATTGAACATTAAAAAAATTTTTGAGTATTATTTATTTAGTTTTCTGGTATGAAGTTTATTTATGTCACTTATTTAAAAAATTTTTTTAAATATATAATAGTAATTTGATTATAAAATATTAACTTTATTTATTATCTTAATTTAGATAAAGCATGAAAAGATAGCAGCATTGTGAGTTTTCTTCCTTCGCTGACAATTTAATAATTTTACTACAAAGTAAATCATACAAAAGCTAAAAATAATTAATAAAAATAGTTAATCCCGAAATTATACTAAAAATAAAAATAGTTAATTAACGAAATAGTAAGACACATCAAATATTCTTTATGTCTGTAGTTAGTTGAATTTCTTACTTTTTCAAATATATATGAATTAATCATTTGTAAAAGTTATTAATCATTTGTTGAATTAATCATTTGTTATAAAAATCATCTTTATTATTAATATTTGATTAATGTTACATTTTTCCAGTCCCATTGAAATAAATTCTTATTTTTTAATACATTTTCATAATGCATTAGTGATTTTTATTAGTCAATATTTTGAATATATAAACATTTGTGATTGTAAAAAGTTTCAAAAAATACAATAACATATTTCATTTTTATTTACTTTTTAACAAATATTAAATGTAATTTAAAAATAAATGATTTTTTTTTTATGACTTTCATCCTTTACGAAATGTGAAAAAAAATCGACGTTTCAAAATAATTTTAAATCACTGTTTTTACATATTTTTTTAATATTTCACTCATATTACAATCTATATAACACAACATATTGCAAATATACGATTTATTTTTATTTTTAAATATTTAAATTTTCATGTCACTTAAATAATATTTAATGGATGAAGGTCGACTTAGAAGGTGTATAAATGACATCCGTTTTATAAAAACAAATAACGTTAATAAGAGATTTTAAGCATTAGATGTATTAAGACTAATTGCATAGATTTTGGCAACACTATTTTGCACAATAAAAGAACTTGTTTTGAATTTGACCATATTTAAATATCTTGTACAGTTACATGTTTTTTTAAAATTGGACAATCTTAAAAACTACTGGAATTATAATTAAATCTGCACATGAGTTGTATCTTTAGAAAAGGCTTGAGGTTATCTAACTTATTGTACATTGCAGCTAATTAACAAAACTAATATGATTAATTATCTGTTGACTCAAGCTCCATTACGGAATTCGAGATTTTTCGTTACGGTGTGTGCAAAAAAATAGCATATGCAGCAATGCAAATGACAAACCAATGCCAAAGGACTCTCAAGTATCAAAAGTACAAATCGTTCAAATCGCTTCATTCATTAACTAAATAACATGTCAGTCTTCTTGTTATGATAAAAATCTTTGTAAATAATAAAAATAATTTCAAATTGTTTAATCAATGTTTTATTTAAATAACATTGATTACACGATTTTTATTATTTTAGGAAAATTATACTATTTCGTCAATAAACTCTTTACTATTACCTCCTACGTGAGAGTAATAGTTAAAATACTTGTCAAACTGCCCTATAAAAATTATAGTCCGATCACTGATAGCGTTAAAAATTAGCAAGTGGGGGCTACAATACGGATTTAAAAAAACGTATAAGAGAGGAAATGTTATTTAGGATTGATTTTAATTGCACTAAAATTTTAATTTTCAATAATTAATATTTTAGATTACACGACATTAAAAGAAATAACTAGATGAAAAAAAATTCCACACTAACTATTACATTTATTTTCAAAGTAGCTTTTTGCGTCATTTATATTTTGTCAGAACCCCCAATAAGTTATCCGATTCGTCCATTTCAACTTTTTTTTTACCATTCCAAGCTATCTGTGGTTGGATATTTTTTAGCATCTTAAATTTTCTAAGCCAATGGCATTAAAATAACACAATGAAGATCCTTATTCGTTTTTAATTGCATCAAATTAACCAATGAGCTTTGATACAAGACAGTTCTATTAAGCATTGTTTTTTTTTAAATGTATGTACGAGTGGAGATTTATGGAAAAAAACTTCATTTTTCATTTTCACATAACATTTTTCACTAATTATTAATTACTAATTTGAGGAAAATAAACGGATTTTTTTGTGTGACTTCAGTTTTATACAAACTTGTTTAAAATTGATGAGAATTTAAAACCAAATGACTTTGTTTTAACATTTTTGGAAATAATTGAATAAAAGATTTATTTAGCGTTTTCATTTGTTTAACAAATATTTTTCAATTATTAATTAAAAAATAATTTAAACCCAAAATTGTGTTATGAATTAATAAAGACAGATAAAATCCGATTGAAATGAAAGAATTTGCAGATTACGAAATAATAATTAGAATTATTTTATTACTATTAATAGGGGACATTTTTAAATGCTTGATTTGAAATTAATTTATAAGTAATCCACTTTCTATTAACGCATTTTTAATAATGAATCAATAATTTTTTAATAATTTTTCTCATAAAAAATGTGAAAAAACTTTTAACATGAACTTATTTTTCCAATAATGATTTGGTTATTTATTTTTTATTCATTTGAAATATCTATAGTTCTTATGAAGTATAAGTACCTTTAATATTTTAATATATTTATTGTTTTTATTTAATATTTTTGTATGGATATTATAGTTTTATTCTACGCATTTTTATTAATTGTATAATAATAAGCATTTGCATCGCATGGTCTATTTCGTATTTTTTATTAAATGACTTTACTTATTTTTCCATGATAACATTTAAATTGGAAAATAAACATTTATCTTTTATTTTTTCCCTCCAAACTCCCTTCCCGACTCGTCTGGATGAGATAAACAAATACAGTTAAAATAGATACTATAATAAGTTTATTTTGAAACATTTCTCCATTTGAATTTCAAAATCTTGAAATGTTTTAGCAACAGAATTTGTTTAAAACTCATCCTTA
>BPLR01017934.1:0-59379 GCA_021605095.1 Caerostris extrusa | reverse complement strand
GTTACTTAATTGTTACAAACTATATTCGATGATTATATGACAATCAACAATTTAATTCAGTTACATACATTAAGTTTTAATTACTTGTTTAAATGCTAATTTTATGCAAAAGTATTTTAATTAAAGTATTTATATGATAGCAGCCTGATAGCCAATTGACTAGCGCTCTGGCTCTGGTACCACAGGCTTCAGATTAGAATCCTTTCGGTAGCAGGGATGTTTGTGAGTGGTGTGGAATCCACGTTAACTGTAGGTTTCGGTCTAATAAGCTCAAATTGTGCACAATGACAAAATTAGAGGGACCAAACCATCCAAACCCTTAAATAATATGGAAATAATCCCTTTCAAACTTTATATGATACCAAAAGTTCGGTTTAAAAATAGCCTACAAATAGAAGTGTCTCATTTATTAAGAATATCGATTGAAAACCATGGGAATTAAATTAAAATAAATGCCGTCTACCAGAATAGCAAATAGATTGCAAGACGGAAATCAGACACCCATGAGATTCGATTGAATGAGATCAGAATATTTTCCGAATGTGAAGATATTATTGAAAGGAGACGACAATTGTCACAGGACCATCGATCTGAGGGAAAGAACCTTGTAAACATAAGCCCTAATCCCGTCCAAAAGGGATCACATTATTCCGTCACGATTAGAAGATCTATTCTTCTTTTTTTCTACTTCTTGAGGATAGAAGGAAGCACTCTAAAATTCTTTCAGACTCGAGTTCTAACGAGAAAATCTTTTGAACCTAACAAGCCGAGGAACCATTCGAAAGGCCGTTTCCAGGAGTACTTTGCATGCAGAGTGATTGTTTCTTCCCTGCGCTGTTGCCAGTTTCGCCCGAGCTGATCTGAATAACTTCCAGTTTTGCATTCTGTGTGTTGCCATTTTTGTTTTCTCTCCTCTCTAACTCGTGCTTTTCTGCATTTGATTGGTGAATGGCCTCAACAATCTTTTCCGCATACAAGAAGAGGATCCTCTTTTCTTTTCTTTCTTTAAAAAAAAAAAAAGAATTTCTTTCTAAGGTTTTTTTTTTTTATTCAATATTTATTATATATATATATATATATATATATATTTTTCATAAAGATTTCCTGATTCAATTCTTTTTTTTTCTTTTCTTTTTTTTCTTTTTTTATTCTGCAAAAACCCAAGCTACAATACAATTAAGGCTTCTTTCTAGTGCTGTTGTTTACAGAAGCTGGCGGCCGTACGCACTTGGATTTTTGATTTTCAAAATGGCAGCGGAATTTTTGCTCGAAGACTTAAAGAGAAGTACGAGCGAGCAAATGATCAAAATCTTCCAAGAAAAAAGAATATGCTCTGTTGTGGCTTCTTTCTTTTTCTGGTTGTTCTTTTCTCGTATTCGATCCCTCCCTCCCTTCCCCAGAACAGACTGTATCTTTTCACAGAGACCGAACATGATCAATAAAGCTTCGTTCCGTCTTCAAGTCAAGTTGGAATTGTGCCAGACACTTACTTTAACCTTTGTTGTTGGTGAAATTTATAACCACTAGAGCGCTCTTTTACCTTTTGTGTTCACCAGAAAACTCTAACAAAGCAAAAGTTTTCCGTTGTAAAATTTCCTTTGGGGGGATTCAAATACGCGGATTTCAATCTCCTCGGGAAAATAAAATGCATAACAACACAGATATCATATGAAAAATTCAATACATCTTTGAATTTTTTATTAACAATGCTCTCGTCGAGAAATTGTCTTCGGAATTTTGTGATTCGTTTCGCAATCGAAAAAAAAATATCATTTACTTAAAAAATATTTCGAAAAAACTGCATTCGTTTGAAAATGTAAGCTAAGAAAACACATTGAAAATGAGAGGGAAAGTTCCACAGCAATTATGTTAATGTAATAAAATTCCACAAATATATTTGACGAAATATTTGCTTATAAAAATTATAAATTTTTATTATTATTAGCGCATATGAAAATTATAAACGCTTATTATTAAATATAAAAAATATATGTATATATATTGTTGGTATATATATATATATTGCTGTATATATATATATATATATATATATATATATATATGTATGTTGGTGCCTGATGGCCGAGTGGCTAGCGCTCTGACGCTTGGTACCACAAGTTTCGGATTCGAGTCTCGGTTGTGTCATGGATGTTTGTAGTTGGTTCGGAAACCACTTTTAAACAGCAGGATAAATCATAATCTGGCAACCTTACTAGTCCTTAAACATTTTTGACCTACCGCCTCCTTTCCAGGAAATAATTAATCAGCGACCCATGGAAATCTACGATCTGTAGAAAAGTCAACAGTAAAATAGAGTAAAACTTCGGGTTATCTTATGTATTTATGTATCTGTATTATTATTTATGTCTGATTTCAGAAACTAACAATTTTCATTCTTCTAATGTTTATTTAAGATCTTTTTAGGTGCTCATTAAAATTTTTAATTGTAGTAAATTAAAAGATTTTGATTCACTTAATTGTGGTATACTACATGTGAGAGTATTCTTTTTCTTCTGCAGTTGTTATGTGAAAAATATTTGAAATCAAATTTTTCAACAGAACTCAAAGACTTTCTATTCTAATAATTCCATTCTATTCTAATATTCCATTCTATTCTAATATTGTAATTCACGGCATTCAATCATACTAATATAATGTAAAAGTTTTTTACAAAAATAATTTAAATACATGTTTGTTGTCTTTTTATTTTCGTACTTTATTATTTTACTATAAAAGGGCCTGATAAGAGTGGCTAGCGTTCTGCCGCTTGGTACCACAGCGTTCGGGTTCGTGTCCCGGTGGTGCCGTGGATGTTTGTAGTGGTTCGAATCCTCTTTAAACAGTAGATCCCTGTCTAATAGGATCATAGAACGTTGCGAGGGGTAGTGTGACTTCGCCTCCATAGCATGTTTTCAAGCTACACATGCCTCCTGGATAGTGCTAAATCAGTAACTTCGGTGCAGCCTTGCTTCTGTCTCTGTACTGCCGACTACATTACAAAAACTTTACTATGGAAAAACATGATTCTTATTTTATGTCTTATATTTTGAATGTATAAATCTCATGGCGAAAATGATGACGATAGCGCTGATGATGATAATATATTTTAAAATTAAGAATGTTTGTTCTGAAAGGGGGTAATCTAGAACTAAGATTAAAGCCATATGATATTTCGACTATATTACACTGCATAAGAATCTGAAATGAGTTTAAATCTTGAGAATACTATGCATTTTGAAACACAGATTCTGTAGAATGGGTGTAAGTGGAGACAGATCTCTAACTCACCTTCTAACATGTTCAGAAAGGACATCTTTCAACATGTTCATACGAAAGATGACATTTAATATTCAGAAATGGTTATATCCGTTGCCAGAGTTTCCAACTTTGTGGTGATTAATTGTTTGTCGGATGTTCTATTTCATCATTATCGAATGTGATGCATAGTTGCAATATCATCCGTGGATTATCAATGTGTCTTCAGAGTAAAAAAAAAAGTAGTTTATGACATGTAATTGATGTATCACGATGTTCGAACATGACATGGCTGACTGTTTGCCTTCCATAAATAAAGAAAAACTAGTTCAATCAGCGAAATAAGACACGATATTTTCACCTAAACCAAACAAAGAATTGTGCAAACATTGTGGTTGGTTTCGTGGGGTTGTATCCAAATTTATACAATCTGTTGTTGGAATAAATAAAATTCAGATTATTTCGTCTGTCCAACGTTGTCTATTTGCAACCTGCGGAAGTTCAAGCTTCATCTTTTTCGAATTACTCCGTAAGCAAACTTTGAAGGACATTGCAGAAATCAGAATCATTCCCCCTCTAGTATGAAAATGCTTATGTCCATATGCAATTATCTATTCAGTGTTCACATTTACACTCAAGAGCCAAAACATTATGACCACTCCTAAATTTTGCAATGAACTCGCCTGGATGACGGGGATGGCATGTGATCAGGTGGAAGTGGTATTTAACTGGTATTAAGTGGTGGTATTAATCCATGCCAAGACGGGTTGAAGCTGTGTTGCGCGCCAAAGGTGGGCCAACTCGTTATTAACAGGTGGTCATAATGTTTTGGCTCTTGAGTGTATATATAGGTTATATATAAATGTGATTGTTTATATTTTTTATTGTATGTTGCACATGGTAGTTCTGCACTAGTACGTTTTCCGTTATACTCTCTGTCTAAGACACTGATTCTCAAATTTTTTGAAGTCGGTCGCATTTAAAAAAATTACAATTAATTATAGGAGCACTATATATAAATTCACAAAAATAAGCATCCGCTACTATTGCCTCAACAGTTTTATATCCAGTTGGCCATCTTCTCGAACTATTACCTACAGACCGAGGAATCTCACGGGTTACAATGGAAATATTTTTTACATTGAAAATCACACATATGCCAGCTCTCTTAGTAGTCAGCTGTATGATGGCTAATTGGCTAGCACTCTGGACTTTGGTACCACAGGTTTCAGGTTTGAATTTTGGTGGCATGACTGTTGTGAGATGTTTGGAATCCACTTTAAATTGTAGATCCTGGTCTAATTAGTCTAAAGTGTGTGCAAGATGATCTTAAAGCGTCAAACCCAATCTGGTAGTTAACTTTGAAAGTTACTGCTCCTTATTTCTCGGATACCTTCTTTGGCTTATTACTTCGTTCTGGCAACTTTTTATGTGAAGGAAGAAGGAAAAAAAAAATTAGCCACCGAATAGGAGAGTTGCTTGTAATGAAAGCTATCATTAAATGGAGAAGCTGACAAGAAAAAGTGCAATTGTATTTACTTTTATTTCTGGGCTCATATTTCTCTGGAATAAGACAGGATGCGCCCGGAAATCATTGGTAAAATAATAATTGTGTTAAAATATTATTGATTAAAAGAGAATAAGTCAAATACTATTTGGGTATTTGAAGACTACATTTTATATATTTTTATGAAATGATTTTAAAATGTAATAATATAATCAAGTACTCTCCAAGTCATTTTCTTCATAAAGTATTTCGTTTACCTATCAGATAATTTCCTTTCTACTTTCAAGTAATTTCCTTTTAGAATTTGTATTTTTAGATAATTTCTTTAAAAGAATCTTTTTAAGAATTTTTATGAAGCTCAAATTGCGCAAAAAAAAAAAAAAAATGAAGAAACTTTTTCAAAAGGTTTAAGTCAAAGGTTAAATGTCAAGTATACATTTTTAAATATAGGATTTTTAAATTTTTGTTAAAAGTTTGTAAGATTTAGTTAAATATTTTGATATCTAATAATTTGTTACTTGAAAAAAAGCAATAGACTTTTCTTGCTGCTTCTTCAAATTAAAATAAATGTTTACATACACACACACACACACACACACACACACACACATATATATATATATATATATATATATATATATAAAAAAAAATATATATATATATATATATTTATATAAATCTTTATATATATAATTCATCTGTGCATGTGTTAGTCATTGAACTTTTCCTAAACGGCTGAACCGATTTTGATGAAACTTTGTGTGTGTATTTGACAAAACATGGGGAATGTTTCTATGTTATCCCCTTTTGTTGTATGTCGCCACTAGAGGGTGCTGCAGTCTATCAACTTCTATACCGTTCAACCCATCTCTATGAAGAATGGTAATAATATGTATTCGAGTATGGAAAATAGGTTCGCGCTATCCACTTTATTGTTACTTGCCACCAGACGGTGTTGCAGCATTTCATCTTTCACCTTATATGCCGTCCAAACGATATCCATGCAAATGAGTATGCACGTATATTGAAACATGGAGAATATAATCGCGATATGCAATTTTCAACAATACATTTTTTTTGGCAGGACAACGTATGCCGGGATCTGCGTATATATATATATATATACTTTTATACTTTTATATACATATTTTTATATTTCATATTATGAATATCTACTTATACCCATATTTAATTATAGAATTTTGAAATCATTATTTTTTATATCTATAAATTTTTTTTAGTGTATGATATGCATCTTTTATGGTTTTTAAAAAAGGATAAATGTTTTTTTCTTATTTTTCAAAGCAGTTAAAATTTTTTAAGATAGAACAGGCTTGGACGTTTGTCCTTTAGAAACCGAATTCTCATTGTTACAATTTTGAGTGAAATTCTACATTAGGAATTACTTATACGGTACTTTAAGTCATTTCAGTATAACGACAGCGCTAACCTTTGCCATCATCTTAACAAAAGAAACCCGGAAGCTTTATTTCGCAAAATAAATTTCTTTTGAGCAGCCAAACGGGCGGCATTATCTCCAGCAGTTCTGGCGCTTTCTCTTATAGGCTGTCCTCATATTTCATCGGGAACATTATGGAGTTGGCTTCGGCATCGATTCCGGAATATTTTAATCACCCAACACCATTGTAGCCATTTTGATCAATGTACAAGACACTGAAATAAATTTTTATGTTCTCTGCGTAACGCAAACAATAACTTTATGTGTCCAAGTATGCTTATATATTTATCCTTTGTCCTTAAACGTATCAATAACTGGTTTGCCATCCATACGAGCAGCCATGAAAAGGCTGACTTGTGGATAAGTCACGTTTATTAGATAATAAAATGAAAACAACGTTTTATTAAAGCTTATTTATAAGGTAACCTAATAGTTTCATTTATCTTAATTAGTATAATAATTCCTATATTATATCTATTCAAAAGATTTAAATTTTGTTTAATTATCTCTCTGTATCTCTTGAAATTGTGTTTCTGTTTTTATTGAATCTGTTTGAAGATAATTAAAAATGCTAAAAGGTATAGTTGAGAATTTAAAGACCTGATGCCGAGTGGCTAGTGCTCTGGCGCTTAATACCACAAGTTTCAAGTTATCCTGATTGTGGCATGGGTTTTCGTAGTGGTTCGGAATCCACTTTAAACAGTAGGTTTCGGTCTAATAGGATCGTAGAGAGCTGTCAGGCTTAATGTTACTAGTGTCCGTAGCCTATCCTCAAGCTACACGTTCCCCCAGGGTAGTGCTAAATGAATAACGTAAGGTGCAGCCCTTATTTATCGCATAAAAGGTAACTGTCTAAGTATTTGCCAACTGCATTATATATATTTATATTTAAGAAAAAAAAATATTTGAAATAAAGAAAAAAAAATCTTTATATGATGTAAGTATTCGAGGTACCGGAAAACAATGTCGCTTATGCGCATGCCAATATTTATTCTTCATTTATTAGCTCATTGTATACTTCAAAGTCGTAGCAAATACATTTTAAGGTTAAAGTGACTTGTTTACTCATTAATTAAATTTTAATTTTTTTCTGCAATTTTGGATGAAATGGTTAGTTAAATACCAGAAGAGGAAACCACTTTAAAGCGTAGGTCCCAGTCTAATAAAATTGTAGAGGGTTGTAGGGGTAGTGTTACTCGCGTCCGTAGCCTATCTTCAAGCTATACGTGCATCTAGGGTAGTGCTCAATGAGTAACAGAGATGCAGCCCTTGCTTATGGCATGAAGACTAACTGTCTCTGTATTGCCAGCTGCCTTAGAACAACAGCATATTTAAGAATTTAATATATTTTATAGCGTTTTTAGTTAATGTAACTGTATGCAAAATGCTTACCGCTTAAAAAATCATCTCCACACTCACTTATTATCAATTAAATTGAGTAACTCAAACTTGTAAATTTAGTATGAAAAATAATTGTCAAGATATAATGGTAATGCAAGTTATGTGATGTGAAGCATTTATTAATGCTAGTGAAATTAAGAGGCAAAAATTTATCATTGCTTTTGACGCTGTATATTAACTGCAATTTTTTCCTTTCATAGAATGTTATTTAAGTTTTATTCCTGTAAAATTTTGTACTTCACATTTTGGAGACTTTAACATGAAGTTTATTTTTGATTCCTGTTTCATTTTCAAGGTGCAATGCCAATAAAAAGAAGAAATATATTCGTTAATTTAATCACGAATTAAAAAAAGAGTCTGGAAAACATTTAGGAGACGCAGAAAAATGAAATTATTTCGAGCCTTTTCAAGTAAAAGGTCAGTTTTATTTCTGAGACTGCTAATTTACCTCATAACTTACTGAGACTTACTGAAGCAGTTTTTCAAATGGTGGCGCGTCTGTGTTCAGGAAACATTTTACGAAATTCATCCAAGAAGGTAATTTTAGTAATAAAGTGGCATTACTAAAGAGCATATATTATAAAAGAATATTTTTATTATTACCCATAAAATTATGTATATTGTTTTGCGAGAGAAGTTTTTGTTTCCTTGATCAAATTTTTTCATACCCTGACGACTTTTAACGTTTCTTATTGATTATTTTTTAAATTTCTTTTAGAAATTGTTCTTATTGATTATTTTTTTAAAATTTCTTTTATTAGTTGTACTTATTGGTTATTTTTAAAATTTCAATTAGAGTTATTGTTACTAGTTATTTTTTAAATTTATTTTAGGAGTTATTCTTATAGGTTATTTTTTAAATTTCCTTTAGGTGTTATTCTTATTAGTTATTTTTTATTTGCATATTTACTGTCTATATTTTTTTTTTTATTGTTTAAGATTGCTGTTATGATTTTGTTCTTACATTCAAATTTAAATTTAACAGGGTAACTTGTATATCGGCCCAGATGATTATTTATGTTTTTTTTTAAAATTTTTAGTTTTATTCGTATTTTGTGTTGATTATTTTATTTAACGCCTTTTCCGCTTATTCTTTGAAGTTTATTTGTTAGAGATTTTATAACATTCGAAAAGCAATATGTTATTTATTCTTATTGGTTATTATTTTAGGAAAAATATTTCCTCCACATATTGTTGTTCATCGACATGCTCCTTTGATTATGTTGCTGACGTCGGCCATTAAATGTCTTCGTAGAAGTTTTTGAACTATTCTAGTATGCTTGAAATCTTTCGTTGTTCATTCTGCTTCATGAAAAAAAAAGAATTAAGATTTTCTTTTAAACCGCACATCTTACTCAGCAAAATCTTTCCAGAAAACGTGAAGTGAGTGATGAATATTATTCGATAAGATCCTTTTTGGTGAAAGATGATTTAAAAACTCTCAGTTCTTGACAGATATGAAGACATTGTTCGTTACATGAGCTAGAAATGCTCACGGCGAGAACTTTTCGAAATTATTTCAAAAGACTTTAAAAAACTCTATGTGCTCTTCATTGTTCCGCTGGAGGTGCCGGCCAATTGGCAACCGCCAAAGGCGATAGGTCACTTGCACGCATGTTAATTGATCATACTTGGCGAGAAACGGATAGTATTTGCATGATTAAGATGTATTCTATTAATTAAATTTACTAACATTAATTAAAAGTAAATGAATAAATAGTTAATTAACAGTAAATAAATAGACAGTTATTTTATAGTAAATAAATATACATGCATATATCATAATGTATAAAAAATAATGTAAAATAAAGAACGAATCTACGCTAAGAAGAAATGCTAAAAATGAACTTAAATCAATTAATTATTAGTAATTAATACTAGCTAATTCATTACTTAATTAATAATGATTAATTAACCAAATCCCAAAAATAAGGGCCATTGTATTTGTGCTGAAACTTTCTCGTACTGTTTGTAATTCCCGTCCGTCACTTACAATCGCAACCCTTTTCTTGACTCCTTTGGAGAAAATAATTTTTGACGCCAAACCCCAGAGGCTCCCATTCTGCGCTTTTTTCGACATTAATTCACTAATTATTTCAATAGTAGATGCGTACGAAATTAGTACAAAAAATAGAACGAACGAAACACAATCAAGTAAAAAATGTGCAAATGAGCTTATCGTCTTTCTTGACGGTCGCCAATTGGCCAGCACCCCTGCCGGAATAATTCCCAATAACCGTAATCGATTTTTAAATGTGTTCAATAGAAAATACAATTTTCAATTATATGTATTGTGATCCAGTATTATTTGGGTTGATATAAACTTAGAAAATGAGCAATTATAATTATTGGCTTTTCACTTTTTCAATGTTCTCAAAAAAATTGAAATCATATCTTTTTGTATCATCATATTTTTAAGAAATTCAAAACATTTTCTTTCCAATCCTATGAAGTGAAACTTTTGCATTATATCTCCCAAGGAATTATATAATTTTCTGATTTTACTACCAAATCCAATTAAATAGTTATCGTTATAAATTTTTACTACTTCAATTTTTAGAATAATTATTTTCATTCCTTTCCAATAAATTATTCCTATTTTGAACAATATTGATTGTAGTATACGACACAGATATTCTTACCGATGTATTGCTCAAGAAATATTTCCACTTTATGAAGATTTCTGCATTTTGACTTTATTTCTTTCCTATTCACACAAATGAGACTTTCGCAAATATATCTCGCGAGGAATTCTAAACAACTCTGATTTTACTACCAAATTTAAAATTACAAAGCTTCTGTCGTCTTCACAGCACGTACATTTGAAATTCCTCTAACTTATTCACATGCTTAAAGAGATACTAGTTTAAAGTATGCAAACCATTTATCATTTTAGACTACTTCAGATTATTTCAAATCCTTTGATTAAATTGAGCCATTTTTCACAGTGAGAGATCTAAAAATTCATCGATATATGTTGCCATTCGAAAAAAAAATTAGTTGAAATAAAAAATATTGTAAGTAATGTGATTATGCATATAAATAAAACTAAAATTATTTAAGAAATAAAGAAATAAAAATATTTAGTTTAAAGAATGAAAAACCCCTAGATGACTTACTGTCTTTAAAAAGAATACTTCGAGGATAAGAAAGAAAATTATTTCTTTATTTTTTTGCAAGTTAAAGCAAAAACCCACATAAAATTTCTACACATGCCATTAATATTTTTAAAATAATTTAATATTGTTCATTGGTCATATATTAAAAAAATATATATTTATGGAATGTATTCAGTTTTCACTTCCGCAATTTCTGACGAGTCACCAGAGTGTGGCCTGGCATTATCCTGCTGGATCACAACACCTTTCCTGTTGGCCAATTCTAGCCAATTCAATCGCTAGCTTCAAACGGTCCAATTGGTTGACAGTAGAGACCCGAATTTAATGTTTGGTTATGGAAGCAACTCATAACATTATAATTATTCCTTTTAGTCCCACCAAATGCACAGTAGAACCTTGAGGCCGTCAGTCCTGGTTTGCCACCTTTGAGCTCCTTCACCGCGCTTTGACCACGATCGTTTTCGCACAATGTTGTCGTATGTGACTTATTTCTCATCCCCAAGAAATGGATCCATTTAAAATGGAAAGAAATTAATTAAGAAATGGAACCATTTCAAATGGAAAGAAATTAATTAAGAAATGGAACCATTTCAAATGGAAAGAAATTAATTAAGAAATGGATCCATTTCATTTCGTTTGGGCAAGGCTTTTTAGATGGAAATTTGATCCATCATGTTTTTTGTTTTAATTGGTGGGCTTTACCCAAAAGCCAAGCTTCTTTTTAAACCAGCTTTATGTAAAGGGTCAAGTTTTTTAAATCCAGCTTTATGTAAAAGGTCGTTTCTTTTTAAATCCAGCTTTATGCAAAGGGTCAAGCTTTTTTAAATCCAGCTTTATGTAAAGGGTCAAGATTCTTTTAAAAATCCAGCTTTATGTAAAGGGTCAAACTTCTTTTAAATCCAGCTTTATGTAAAGGGTCGAGCTTCTTTTTAAATCCATCTTTATGTAAAGGGTCAAGCTTCTTTTAAATCCAGCTTTATGTAAGGGGTCAAGTTTCTTTTTAAATCCAGATTTATGTAAAGGGGTCAAGTTTCTTTTTAAATCCAGGTTTATGTAAAGGGTCAGCTTCTTTTTAAATCCAGCTTTGTGTAAAGGGTCAAGCTTCTTTTAAATCCAGCTTTATGTAAAGGGTCGAGCTTCTTTTTAAATCCATCTTTATGTAAAGGGTCAAGCTTCTTTTAAATCCAGCTTTATGTAAGGGGGCAGGCTTCTTTTAAATCCAGCTTTATGTAAAGGGTCAACTTCTTTAAATCCATCTTTATGTAAAGGGTCAGGCTTCTTTTTAAATCCAGCTTTATGTAAAAGGGTCAGGCTTCTTTTTAAATCCAGCTTTATGTAAAGGGTCAAGCTTTTTTTAAATCCAGCTTTGTGTAAAGGGTCAAGTTTCTTTTTAAATCCAGCTTTATGTAAAGGGTCAGGCTTCTTTTTAAGTCCAGCTCTATGTAAAGGGTTTAAAGCTGTTTTAGGGTCAACTTTTAACTCTTGGGCGATGCTACGACTGCTAACATGCCGGCCAACTTCGATTATTTCTGGGATTTTCTCGATATTTTCGACGACTGGCCTACCGTTTGAGGTGCTTCCTTAATATCAAAAATACCTGAACGGAATCAACGAAACCAAAATTGCTGTTACAGTATCAGGACCCTAAACATCATTCATAATGTCAGCCTCCTGGCTTGCATTTTCGCATTTATCAAAGAAAAACTGTAAAATGACCGAATTTTCTTTGTTGACTTCCATTTTTAACGCGCTGTAACTCACAACTGAATGAACCAAACGAAAAAACAACAAAAAGAATTTCTTTAGTGCGAAATGCCACTTTTCCAACGAGCATAAATCTGAAATTGCTTGATCCATACTTTACGAAATATTTATCTACCGAAAAAGTAATGGACTTAATTTTCTCCAATCTAATACATTAAATGAAGACTAATTTTTGCCTGACAATGTAGCAAAAATGTCTGAGTTTAACTTGTGAAGTAGTTACTTTTTGGAAAAATATTAAAAGAAAATACTGTTTACAAAAAGTGGTTAGTATATTGAGTAATGGTTGCCATCCTTGCAAATGAAGCGAATTTCCATCTTCCGTCGCCAACAGTTGCAAAATGAAAGACCGCCTTCAAAGCGTTCAAGTCAGTCGTTCAACCAGATTATGGATTACTCAAAAAAATTCAATATTTAAATTTCTACAGCACGCACTGACGCAGTTTGTTTAGGTAAATTACATAGAGAGTTATTTAAATTTTCTTCGAATAGTATTAAACATTCACTGCATGTCTTTGTGCGGCCATTGATTTATAGGTATCTGCCGAATACTGCACGTGCGTGACTTTCTTAGTGAAGAACATGTGTTGAACTCATTCAGAATTGCCAGGATAATAACAGATGATCTATTGCTGAATTCAAATGGCAAGGAATTTTTTTTTTTTTAGCCATGATGGATGTTACAACCACTTCAGACTGTCAATTGTGGGCTTTTCTTAGTTAATATTGAACAAAATATCAGATTATATATTCAAATGGAAAATGAAAATATGAAATAAAGTAAATAATTCAAAAAATTAACAAGTGTGATAGTGATAACCAGAATAAGTCAAAGGGAAGAGGGGCTGATGACCGAGTGGACCGCATTCTGGAACCACAGGGTACGAGTCTCGGCGGTGCCAGGGATTTTTTAGGTGTTCGTAACCCACTTTGAACTGTAGGTCCCAGTCTATTTAGCCCTGGTGTGCACAAATGACCGTAGAGAGACAAATGAAATCAAACCAGAATAAGTCAAATTTTCTATAGTCTAATTTTTACATTATCAACAGTGAAATTGATGGCCGAGTGGCTAGCTCTCTGTAGCTCAGTAATACAAATTTCGAGTTGAGTCCCGGCGGGGCCATGGATGTTTATAGTCGTTTGTAAACCACTTTAAGCCGTCCTCGTCCTTTAAGTCCTCGTCTAATAGGATAGTGGAGCTTTGTGGGGGTAGTGCCACTCTCGTCAGTAGCATATCTTCAAGCTACACGTGCCCTTTGGGTAGTGCTAAATGAGTAATGTCGATGCAGCCCTTGCTTATGGTATAAAGATAACTGCCAAAGTATTTTCCAACTGTATTAAAAAAATAGGGCCTGGTGGTCGAGTAAGTAGCGCTCTTAATTTCGGCACCATATGTTTCGAGCTGGAGTCCCGGCGGTGCCATGGATGATTGTAGTGGTTCGGATTCTACATTTAAACCGTAGGTACCGCTCTCACACGATCGTAGAGCTTTGAGGGGGTATTGTTACTACCGCGTCCGTAGCCTATCTTCAAGCTACACGAGCCCCTGAGTAATGCTAAGTGAGTAACGTCGGTGCAGCCCTTGCTTATGGCAGAAGATTAACTGTCTGAGTATTGCCAGCTGCATTAGAACAACATATTATCAACAGTCCTAACATCTTGAGAATAAGGAATTAAGGTGGTTATTATAATTAATTTAAAGAAATATTGCAATTAAATTAATAATTCAAATGCAAAATTTATTTGTATGATAGATATTGCGCAAAATTATTTTATTTATGCAAGCTTTTAAAAATTTCAGCAAATTTTATTTTAATTCTTTCTTAAGAATCGCGGCTAAATATTTATGATAGAAATAAAAAAAGAAGTAAAAAGGAAATAGAACCTAACAATATGTTTTATTATTAGGTTTAGTTTTATTGCATAAACATGATATCAACAAGGCATTTTATAAAAATTATGTCTGTTTTAGTAAGAGTTTTTGCTTTCGATTTTCAGCGTTTTGGAATAATTATTTATTCCTTGAATAGAATATCTGACCAAATTAATTTATAGAAACAATCAAAATTAAAAATAATTTTTCTCGAAAAGTGACATAATTTTACTACCAATAGAAAACTTATTAAAATTTCTTATATAAATTATTTTGGTATATTTGAAAAAAAAAGAAATTACTAAAAAAATATTCTATAACAACAATCTAAAAAAATATAAAACAATAGAGGTATAAATTATTTTCTTTCTTGAAAAATCTCGTTTTTATTTTGAAATAAAATAGACTTTGCTTTCTCCAGACGATCTTTTAGAACAATTTTACGCTATTTAATTACATAATTATTTGCTCGTGAAAGAAATTAAAAAAAAAAAAAAAAAGCTCGTGAAATAATTTATTTCAAAACAATAACAAATAGAATAATTCAAAGTCGTTCCAGAACACGAAAAAATCGCTGCTCAAGACAATACCCATAATTTTATGGGTAAAAAGGGAAACGCACGATTACCGCCATGAAATGATAATTCGTAAAAAATGTATCAAATTGTCTTGAACGTTAAACGGCGACTCACAAAATATATAGGGACTGGGAAAAAAATACGTCATCTGCACTCATAAATCCGCATTAGAATCTAAAGAAGAATACGAATATTTATTCCCACTTTCTTTCGAAAAGTTAAAAAAAAAAAGCAGAACTCTATTTATAGGGCCATTTAAGTTTTTTTTTTTTAACATTCTGAAAAAAAAAAAAAGAAGAGCTATAATAAAAAAAAAACCCGTAGAGACTTTTACTCAAAAAAACTAAATTGTCAGTGAAATATTATTTCCGCTTCTGTCTTTAAAAATGGAGTGTCTGCAGACGATATCATTCTTCCTTCACAAAGGAACAAAAAATATATATAAAAAGAAAACAAAGAAAATATTGAAAATATATCCCACAGTAAAAGAAAAAAACGGAACAAATTTTCTTTTGGAACGGATATTTAAAATCATCCGTTAAATTATGAAAGAAAGTGCTGACTTGATCGTAACCGCAACTCGCGGATTAATGATTTAAACGCAGGCGATAAAAAATTGTTCTTTTTTTTTTATTCGAACTTCCTTTTCTAATCCTGGAAGTAAAAGAGGGCGAAATAGACTTGGTTTTAAAATAAATTACAAGTTGTTCTCTGAAAAGGGGATAAAATAACTCTTTAAGTACATGGAAAAAGGTTAGGAAGCATTTCATTGTTAATGTCACGCTGCGAAAAACCGAACATTTGAATAAAATTGGGCTTTTCAGGCAATTCAGAACAAATATAAGGCGGATAACAGTGAATTTTGACGTCTTAAATGGAAAGAAAACTCTTAATATTTGGAAATGTAAGAACTTCAGGATGAGGGGTCGCCAACAAAGTGCAAAAATTTCCGTCGAGTTTTCATAACTGATACTGGTGGTTAAAATTTAATGAATTTCTCTTTTTTTTTTTAACATCTATCATTTTAAAATGAATCATACATAATTTCATTTAAAAATTTTTTTTTTTAGTTTCTTTTTAAAATTTTCCTTTAATAATATTTCTTTTTTAAAATTTTTCTTTTATTATTTCTTTTTAAAATTTTTTTTATTAAATCTTTTTATTATTTTAAGCACTAAAATTTTAAAATGAATCTTAAAATTACTTCATTTGAAAGTAATTATTTCTTTTATTATTTTAAGGATCTATCATTTTTAAAATGGATCTTAATTTTTTTTTTATTTAAAATGAACCATAAATTATTTCATTTCTTAATTATTTCTTCTTATTAAAGCATCTATCCTTTTAAAATGAAATTTGTATTATTTTATTTTAATTCTTTACTATTTCTTCTTATTATTTTAAGCATCTTTCATTTTAAATAGAAACTTAAATTAGTTTATTTTAATTCTTTACTATTTCTCCTTATTATTTTAAGCATCTATCATTTTGAAATGAATCTTAATATTATTCTTTTTATTATTTTAAGCATTCCATCATTTTAAAAATTATTCTTTGTTATTTTTTTATTAATTTAAGGAATCATCCTTTAAAAAATCACTAAATATTTAAAATTAATAAGTTTGTATATAATATGATTTTTTTTTGTAATCTGCGTAAAATTGTTTAATTATTAAATTGTTATTATGACTTCTTGATTGAAACAAATGCATTTCATGCTTCTTAAAATTTTCCATAGAATATCCGTTTCAAGGATTTGAAATCAGTTTTAATCAGTTAACAGGCACTACACGTTATTAAAATTAACTGTTATTAATGAACGAAAACACTTTAAGAGGAAAAAATTTTTCCGAAGAAGTTTTGCAAATAAAAATGTAATAAAATTTACATTCTATAATCAATTAATGTTTCATTAAATGTTTTCAATTTATGGAAATAATAGTTTGTAGTGTGGAAATATGGGATGCCTCACGTTGGGCTCAGATTGTAGTGTGCACGTTGGGCAACCCAATTGTAACTGGGTGTGGTTGAGTTGAGACTCGAAACACAGGTTTGAAAACACACTGCTCTATTTACACAGGCACGAACAGGATACGCGTACAATTAAAACGTACAATATTTAACACATTTAAAGACATACAAACCTACTGTTAAATAGTGTTGCGTTGTATATATTTCCTCTCGGGATGAGAAATTACAAACTAAATGTTTCTCAGCGGAAGCGCCGGTTGCGCTCTATTTCCTCTCGGGTGAGAGTCTTGAGGCCTACAGACCATTTCTCCTGAACGCCACAGGAGGAAGGGGGGGGGGCAAATATCAAAATGTTGAAAGGTTAAAACTGCATTGGCAGATAAAAAAAGAGAACACAAAAATGTACACAAAAATACACAAAAACAGGATGTTGACATATTATCCAAAAAAATCCGTAAAACTCGAAAGAAATTAGTATAACAAAAAAACAAAAACAAAAAAAAAAAAAAAATACTTCCTAAAATCCCAAAAGAAATGAATTTTAACGCCCTGAGGATCGTTTTTATCAAAGAATATGCACCCTTAGGGTTATATAAATCAAGTTATTTCAGCTCATTTGTTGATGACTGGATCCAAAAACAAAGACATATCTAACGATGTACAGGGTGATTATAATTAAAGACCTACTTTCAAAATTCTGTAAAAAAGAACTCACTCTTCACATTTGATTCCAATTTGAACGGAAGATATTTGAAGAAGCGGGAAACGATACGGCATCAAAAAAGTTCCACAGTGTATTAATACAGGGTGCTGTAAGCGGCATGAAGAAAGTGAATTCGGCTGCCAGTGATAAATTGAATTGAAATTTCGACATATTTGGCATGAGTTGCACATTAAACCAACTGTATTGTTCAATATGTTTGAATGTTTCGTTTTTTTGATGAAAAAAATGAGTCATTCAACAGTTGTGAGACTGTGAGTGGAAAGGCCACCCACAGCGGCAAAGTCATATCAAAATTGGATAGGAAAAATTGGTGAAACTTTTTTTTGATGCCATACCATTTCCCCCTTCTTCGAGTATCTTCAGATAGAATTTGAACTCATTGTGACGAGTGTTCCTTTTTTTTACAGCATTTTGAAAGGGTGACTTTTAATTATAATCACCCTGTATATTTATATACATACATAATGTGCTAAACCATAAGAGCAAGAGCATTTAGAGCTGTTGATATTAATACAAAAATAATAAAAGACAAAACAAAAACTACACAGTCAAACCTTCTACGTGCTGACATCTACTTTATGAAGCTATATATATATATATGAAGCAGCCAAACATTTTGTTGACTTTGAAAGGTAAAACCAAAAGTTCAAGAAGTGTCAAATCAAATAGTTCCATTTTCGCTGAAGTGCACTTTCATTCAAGTTTCATTTCTTTCTTTTTCAGGCAAAAGAGAGAGGCAATTGTTAGCTTAAGAGTTCCTTTTTTTTTTTACTGTTTTGGACAGAACTGATTCAAATCCTTTCGCTGTTTTTGAGGGGCTTTTTTTTTTTGCAAAAATGGTACGTACGTTTTATGGCTCTGAATAAACATTTCACATTTAAATATTTTAAATTCAGAGAATAAATTGCTTTAATATTTCTGTTCCAATTGATAATATCTTCTTGAATTTCAAAATTATATGGATATGTTGTACTTGCTATTTTTACATTTCAAAATAGGATTTTTATTTATTTTGCAGAAGTTATTTGAAAATTATTTTAACTAACTTTTCATTCTTTTTTTTCTTCATACTACAATTCATTACATGTACAAAACTTCTATGGTAATCTTCCTTTTAACAAAAGGTATTTTATTTTTACTAGGTAAATATTCTTATTTAACTAGATTTATAAGGCAAATATATAATACTAAGATTGTAAAATGTAAAATATTAAAATTTTACTAATGTAAATATTAATAAATTCTGAAATAGTTACAATTATGAAAAATTCATTTAAATTCTGCTTGCCTTCTATGAATACATATCTGGATAAATGGGTACATATATTTACTTTATTTTAATATATTTTTTAATTTATAGATAAGTATTTGTACTCTGTATGTATGTTCATTTTTGGTTTATGCTTAGAATACTCATAAATTTAAGAAGGTTTTTTTATTGTAAAATTCAGCAAACTTCAATTTGTTTTTATTAGCAATTTTTTTTGCATTTTGTTTTATTAATATATTTCTAGTATTTGTAAGATCGCTAATTTTTGTTAACAGTGTTTTCTTTTATTTCGTTTTGTTTTTTCTGTTTTGTTTCGTCTGTTTTTCTGTTTCGTTTTTTTTTTTATTACTATTATTATTATTATTTCTTCTAACTAATCCCTACAAAAGATAATAAGCGGTTTTAATCATCGAAGGTACGCATAATAATAATATGTGCTTAAATAGAAATATTTCATTGTTTAAAAAAAGTGTTTTTTTCAGTTAAAAATAATGATACCTTGATTATTAGAAACATCAAGACAGTAAATAAAGTATTAAATTGATGAATTAATTAGGTCATTACTGAAATGGATATTGGCAAAAACATAATACTGGCCCAAACGAAATTTCCTTCATGAGATAAATAAACTCCTAGCTAAACTAAAATAAACTACTTATAATTAATTTTACCTCCGCCAAATAATGACATCATTACAAAGACATTCTAATAACCGACTAACTAATGATATTTATATTCCCCTTTTTTAAACAACAATTGGGTATTATGTATAGTTATTTGATATTATTTAGCAAATTTGTGGCAGAGGTAATATATTTCTACCATATTTGTAATGCTAATATTATTTTTTTGTTGTCTCAATGGCTCATAGAGCAGCAATAAAACAATTTTCACCATTATATGTAAACTATACTTAAACTTAATTCGTTAAGCATAATAGCTTCATGAATAATTGATGAATTGTTAATGAATAAAAACAGTTAGTATAATTTAGGCAAGAAAATTTAAAACAGAATGAAAATTATATTCTACGATCCTGAGAATATTTCTTTATATAGCAGTTAATACAATAATAAAAGTATTTAAAGATTATTTTTTAGAGTCTTAATAATGATGATCATAAAATCAATCATTGCTATTTTTATGTTAAGTTTTTACAGCATATTAGTGTAGGTTATATTTATTTTAAATATTAATTAATCTCATAAATTAAATTATAAACTACTTATTAATATCACGCAAGTGCATTTCTCTTTTAACATAGTTATTTATTTTTTTGTCAACTTCCTTGGGAGTACAACACTAATACTACATAACAATTTCTGCAACCAGCAGAAATCGTATTCATTTTTTTTAAACCAACTACTCTTGCTGGGCCAAAAGTCCCGACCCGATAACTGCACACGTTTGAAAAAAAAAAACCACTGAAGATAGGGGCTATTTTTATTGAAATTAAATTTGTTTAAAATTCTTCTTTTTAGTAATGAAGGGACTCAAATAATGATTCTTGCTTAGTTGTGAAATGATTTAATTGATGACTCTTGCTTAGTAATGAAATGATTACAATTCACAACTATAGGATTCATCAAAGATTGAAATCATCTAAAATTCACGTTAGCTATCATATGAGCAATTGGTGAAACTTTATCTGAGCCCTAATGAATGTGATTGGCGATAAACATTCCTAATTATATATTCTACAAGGCATTCCCAATTTTTGATATGATCTGCGACGTTTTGATGTGATCTAATGTGGAGACCTAATATTGCCACCCTATATGATCAAATGGCGAAAAACCTAACGAGACATTGCTTGCTAAGAAAGGTACAACAGCATGAAAGCAGTCCATAGATACGTAAAAACGTTTTTCATAGCTTTGTCAGATAGAGACTTGGTTTGGTTTGCCGCTCTACGGTTATGTTGTGCATACTTTTGGGCTAAATAGACCGGGTCCTACAGTTTAACGTGGATTCCAGACCACAAACAAACACAAATGCCACTGATAGGATTCGAACTTGAAGATTGTGGTACCAAAGGGTAGAGAGTTAACAAATTGGTCATCGGGCCTCTGTCAGACAGAGGCCCGAAGATAAATTGATATCAAATATAACACAATCGGCAACATGATGTCATCAAAGTTATCGTCTTTAAAATTGTATGCTAAATGACTAGAAGTAAGTTAACAAAGTTGCTGTTGTAACAAAGTTGCTGTTGTACTGTTGTAAGTTGCTGCTGTACTCTGCACATCACACCATGGGTGTTTTTTAATAAAACAAAACTGGATTGAAACCACTAGCCCTGGAACAGCCACCAATAAATAAGATGGTTTTCTGTTCCAAAACTGAAGCAAGATTCATCACTGAACACTGTATAATTGCTGTCTTTCTGCCTTGGTTATCAGTTACGACTGCAGATAGTTCTGTTAACGATATATATCTTAACCAAACACTGTGAGATGATGAAATATATTACGAGTGGTACCAGAGAGGTTATTACAAATTGAACGATGGACATGGACTTCTCTCACAATCAATTAATCTAGTTTTTTACTCTCCTGGCAACCAGTGCTAATAACATATTTGGACAACAAGTGTACGTAAAAATGCAAGTGGCAGTCTATTGATTGGATGTTCAGTTGGCTACATTCATCTCGAATATGTGTCCATATTTGAAGTTGTTCCATTTATAATTCAATTCAATAATATAATTCAATAAATAATCTTTCAATTAATTCAATTCAATTATTGAATGACCTATTGATCATTCAATAGGTCTTCATCAACGTCAATATTGGCATCGATAGCGTGTCTCTAAATAACTTAGAGACACGCTAGGCACAGTTTTATAGGTTTTTTTTAGAAACAGGTTAAAAGTTAGATTTTGTTCCTTGCCTTGCTAGGATCACTAAAATAGTAGTAGATCTACATCCACTTTGACAATGTTTTTGTTATCGTTAAACTGATTGTGTTTTTTTTATTTGCTAAATGTGTTTTGCTGATTGTGTTTTTTTTTTTTTCAAATCTATTCAATTCTTTTAAGAAGATCAACCATGAATTTTTTTTCACATCCGAAAGGCGATATTTAAACATTGTGGGTGATGCTTCATATTATACAAGTTTTCATTCATTTAAATGTAGGAAGTAAAATTTTCAAGTAAAAGTAGGAACTAAATGTTTTATTCCATTAAATATAGGTACTAAATGGCTCATTAAAATGAATGTCTTATTCAACTAAATGTAGCAATGAAATGTGTACGTCAACTAAATGTTTGAATTAATTGTTTCATTCAACTAAATGGTACTAGTTAGTAATAGGTTGGGCCAATATACAGGTTATCCATAAAATTTAAAATTTCAGATAAGAACAGGATAACAACAATCTTAACAAGTAATAAAAAAATTTTTTTTTTTTTTAAAGTCAATTCCTACTTTTTTTCATTCTGTTGCAGAAAGTCCTTTTATAAATAATCTTAATTCCTTTCTTTAAGTTTATATGGTGCCATCTATTGGTAGACATATGGAACTTAAAAAAAACTAAGAAATTAATTAATTAAATTTAATTACTGAATTAATATTTGAAAAAACTGTATTAACACCAAGCGTCATCCACTACAAGTTAAAAAAATATTTGAACTTGAGTGGATAAACAAAAAGTATTTTATGAACGATTGAAAATTTGAACAAGATATATATAGGAAGAGTGTGAGCTAATAGAAGGAATTGAATAAATAAATCAAAGCTATAGAATTCCAAACGACTTTCTTTTTCTTGGAAAATCTCATTTTCATTGTGAAATAAAAGTGTCTTTGCTTCCGACAGACAACCTTTAAGAACAATTTTACATTATTTAATTACATAATTACTAGCTCGGGAAATAAACTAAAAAAATATACCAACGAAAGAAATTTTAAAAAAAGTCCAGGAAACAATTTTTTTTTAAAAATTAACTATACTTATTAACTATACCTAATTGGCAGTCGTTCCAGAACACTAAAAAACCCCGCTGTTCAAAACTCTATCCATAATTTTATGGGTAAAAAAAGGGAAACGCACGATTTCTGTCTTGAAATGATAATTCGTAAAAAATGTATCAAATTGTCTAGAATATTAAACGGCGACACACAAAAATATATAGGGATTAGGAAAAAAATACGTCATCTGCACTCATAAATCCGCATTAGAATCTAAAGAAGAATACGAATATTTATTCCCACTTTCTTTCCAAGGGTTAAAAAAAAAAAAGCAGAACTCTATTTATGGGTAATTTAAGTTATTTTTTTTTTTTTTTTTTTTTCATTCCGAAAAAAATACAAGTAATAAAGAAAAAAGAAAACAGTAGAAACTTTTACTCAGAAAAACTAAAAGTGTCAGTGAAATATTATTTCCGCTTCTGTCTTTAAAAATGGAGTGTCTGCAGACGATATCATTCTTCCTTCACAAAGGAACAAAAAAATATAAATAAAGAGAAAACAAAGAAAACATTGAAAATATATCCCCAGTAAAGAAAAAATTGAACAATTTTTTTTTTTTTTTTTTTTTTGGAACGGATATTTAAAGTCATCCGTTAAATTATGAAAGAAAGTGCTGACTTGATCGTAACCGCAACTCGCGGATTAATGATTGAAACGCAGGCGATAAAAGTGTTCCTTTTTTTTTTTCGAACTTCCTTTTCTAATCATGGAAGTAAAAGAGGGCGAAATAGACTCGGTTTTAAAATAAATTACAAGTTGCTCTCTGAAAAGGGGATAAAATAACTATTTAAGTACATGGCAAAGGTTAGGAAGCACTTCATTGTTAATGCCGCGCTACGAAAAACTGAACATTTGAATAAAATTGGGCGTTTAAGGCAATTCAGAACAAATATAATGCGGATAACAGTGGATTTTGACGTCTTAAATGGAAAGAAAACTCGTAATATTTGGAAATGCAAGAACTTCAAGATGACGGGTCGCCAACAAAGTGCAAAAATCTGTGTAGAGTTTTCATAACTAATACTGATGGTTAAAATTTAACGAATTTATCTTTATTTTAAGCCTCCATCATTTCAAAATGAATATTAAATTTTTTGACTTTAAGTTCATTCTTTATTATTTCTTTGCATTATATTTAAGCCTCCATCATTTTTAAAATAATTAGTAAACTATTTCATTTTAAAACGAACATTTCGGTACGTTAGCTTCACTTACAATCGTGGGTGACATAAAAACATGTTATTTGTAATGAAAGTAAACATAAAATAAAACGTTTCTCTAAAAGATGTTTTCTATTCATAACGACATTGGCATATGTTTTAAAAATACGTTGTGTCGTTTCGTTGTCTCAGAGGTTATTTATATACATGAGATTTCTTTTAAATATATTTAATTGATATAATGGTAAGTGCCCAATGGATCGGATTGTCTTATACTTAAACAACATAATTTAGAATTATAAAAATACATTTGGGTCAAATTATTTTTAAAGTGATATTCAGTGAAAAGTGATCATCAGAAGCAGCACAACCACCCAATGGTTCGTCAAGGCTGTCTGCTTACTGACAGATTTCTAGGTAGGAGATGTTTTATTTTACTAGTTGGTGATAGGTTGGGCCAATATCCATAAAATTTAAAATTTCAGATAACAATCATAACATGTAATATATAAAAAAAATTAAGTCAATTCTACTTTTTTTCCACTATATTGCAGAAAGTCCTTTATAAATAATTTTCAATCATACTTTTAAGTTTATCTGGTGCCATCAATTGGTAGATATATGAAATTTAAAAGAACTAAGAAGTTAATTAATTAAATTTAATTACGGAATTAATATTTGAAAAAACTTTATTAAAATCAAGTGTCATCCACCACAAGTTGAAAAAAAAAAAAAAAAAGTATTTGCACTTGAGTGGATGAATAAAAAGTATTTTATGAATGATTGAAAATTTGAATAAGATATATATAGGGAGAATGTGAGCTAATAGAAGGAAATGGAAAAAAATAAATAAAAGCTATAGAATTATAAACGAATTTCTTTTCTTGAAAAATATCATTTTCATTTTGAAATAAAATTGACTGTGGTTTCTCCAGATGATCTTTTAGAGCAATTTTACACTATTTATTACATAATTATTAGCTCGTGAAATAATTTACTTTTAAAAAATAATAAATAAGAATATTTGAAAGTCGTTCCAGAATACTAAAAACCTCGCTGCTCAAAACAATACCCATAATTTTAAAGGTAAAAAGAGAAGCGCACGATTACTGCCATGAAATTATAATTCGTAAAAAATGTATCAAATTGTCTTGAACATTAAACGGCGACACACAAAATATATAGGGACTGGGAAAAAAAATACGTCATCTGCACTCATAAATCCGCATTAGAATCTAAAGAAGAGTACGAATATTTATTCCCACGTTCTTTAGAAAAGTTTAAAAAAAAATAAATAACAGAGCTCTATTTTTGGGTCATTTAAGGTTTTTTTTTTTTATGCGTTCTAAAAAAGAAGAGTAATAAAAAAGAAAACCGTACAGACTTTTACTCAAAAAAATGAAAGTGTCAGTGAAATATTATTTCCGCTTCTGTCTTTAAAAAAATGGAGTGTCTGCAGACGATATCATTCTTCCTTCACAAAGGAAGAAAAAAATATATATAAAGAGAAAACAAAGAAAATATCGAAAATATATCCCCCAGTAAAAGAAAAAGCTGGAACAAATTTTCTTTTGAAACGGATATTTAAAATCATCCGTTAAATTATGAAAGAAAGTGCTGACTTGATCATAACCGCAACTGGCGGATTAATGATTTAAACGCAGGCGATAAAAAAGTGTTCTTTTTTTTTTTATTCGAACTTCCTTTTCTAATCCTGGAAGTAAAAGAGGGCGAAATAGACTTGGTTTTAAAATAAATTACATGTTGCTCTGTGAAAAGGGGATAAAATAACTCTTTAAGTACATGGGGATGGTCAGAAAGCATTTCATTGTTAATGCCGCGCTACGAAAAATGGAACATTTGAATAAAATTGAACGTTTAAGGCAATTCAGAACAAATATAAGGCTGATAACAGTGGATTTTGACGTCTGAAATGGTAAGAAAACTCGTAATATTTGGAAATGCAAGAACTTCAGTTTGAGGGGTCGCTAACAAAGTGCAAAAATCTCCGTCGAATTTTCATAACTAATACTGGTGGTTAAAATTTTAAGAATTTTTCTTTTTTTTAAGCATACATCATTTTAAAATGAATCTTAAATTACTTTATTTTAAAATACTTCTTTATTATTTCCTTTTAAAATTAGTATTTAATTGCTTAATTTTAAAATTAAATTTTATTATTTCTTTTTATTACTTTAAGCATTCATCATTTAAAAATGAATCTTAAATTATTTCTTGCTAATATTAATCTTTATTATTTCTTTTTATTATTTTAAGTATCCATCATTTTAAAATGAATCTATATTATTTCATGTTAAAATTAATCTTAATTATTTCATGTTAAAATTAATCTTTATTATTTCTTTTTGTTATTTTAAACATCCGTACTTTTAAAATTAATTTTAAATTATTTCATAAAATGAATCTTAAATTATTTCATAATAAAATTAATCTTTATTATTTCTTTTTATTATTTTAAGCATTCATCCTTTTAAAATGAATCTTAAATTATTTCATTTTAAGTTTATTCTTTATTATTTCTTTTTATTATTTTAAGTCTCCATCATTTTAAAATAAATATATTAAATTATTTCATTTTAAAACGAACATTTCGGTACGTTAGCTACGCTTATAACCATAGGTGACATATAACATGTTATTCGTAATGAAAATAATCATAAAATAAAAACTTTTTCTAAAAGTTGCTTTATTTTCAGAACGGCTTTAACATATGTTGCAAACATACGTTTGTGTCTTTTCGTTGTCTGAGAAGTTATTTATATGCATTAGATTTCTTTTAAATATATTTATTTGAAATAATGGTAAGTATTCAGAATATCGGATTGTCTTATACTTAGACAACATACACTGAAGTGACAAAAGTCATGGGATACCTCTTAATATCGTGTCGGGCCTCCTTTCGCCCGGCGAAGTGCAGCAACTCGACGTGGCATGGACTCAACAAGTCGTTGGAAGTCTTCTGCAGGAATATTGAGCCATGCTGTCTCGATAGAAGTCCATAATTGTGAAAGCGTTGATGGTGCAGGATTTTGGGCACGAACAGACCTCTCGATGATGTCCCATAAATGCTCGATGGGATTCATGTCGGGCGATATAGGTGGCCAGATCATTCGTTGGAATTGTCCAGAATGTTCTTCAAACCAATCGCGAACAGTTGTGGCCCGGTGACATGGCGCATTGTCATCCATAAAAATCCCATCGTTGTTTGGGTACATGAAGTCCATGAATGGCTGCAAGTGATCTCCAAGTAGCTGAACATAAGCATTTCCAGTCAATGTTCGGTCCAGTCGCACCAGAGGACCAAGTCCATGCCATGAAAAACAGCTCACACCATTACGGAGCCACCACCAGCTTGAACAGTGCCTTGCTGACAGTTTGGGTCCATGGCTTCGTGGGGTCTGCGCCACACTCGAACCCTACCATCAGCTCTTACCAACTGAAATCGTGACTCATTGGACCAGGCCACGGTTTTTCATTCATCTATGGACCAACCGATATGCTCACGTGCCCACGAGAGTCGCTGCAAGCGATGTCGTTCTGTCAGTAAAGGCACTCGAGTCGGTCTTCTGCTGGAATAGCCCAAGAAAGCCAAATTTCTCCGCACAGTTTTAACAGACAAGTCCCTTGTACGTCCCACATTGATTTCTGCGGTTATTTGACGCAGTGTTGCTTGTCTGTTAGAATTTACGACTCTTTTGCAGACGTCGCCGGTCTCGGTCGTTAAGTGCAGGCGGTCGACCACTGCGCTGTCCGTGGTGGGATGTTATGCCTGAAATTTCATACTCTCGGCACACTCTTGACACAGTGGATCTGGGAATGTTGAATTCCCTAACGATTTCCGAAATGGCATGACCCATGCGTCTAGCTCCAACTAACATTCCGCGTTCAAAGTCTGTTAATTCCCGTCGTGCGGTTATCATCACGTCAAAACCTCTTCACATGAATAACTTGAACAGAAATGAAAGCTCTGCGAAAGCACTGCGCATTTATACCTGTTCTACGCGATGCTACTGCCATCTGAAAATTTGCATATTGCTATCCCATGACTTTTGTCACTTCAGTGTAACTTAGAATTTTAAAAATAAATTTACGTCAAATTATTTTTAAAGTGATATTCTTAAAAATTACTTATCATCAACAGCACAATCATCTCATGATGCGCCAAGGCTGTCTGTTTACTGACAGATTTCTTGGAAGGAGATGTTTTCTTTTACTGGTGGTGATAGGTTGGGCCAATATACAGATTATCCATAAAATTTAAAATTTCAGGCAAGAACAAGATAACAACAATCTTAAAAATAAATATATAAAGCTATAGAATTCCGGAACGATTTTCTTTTCTTTTAAAAACTCATTTTCATTTTGAAATAAAACTGTCTTTGCTTCCAAAAGACAATCTTTAAGAAAAATTTTACATTACTTAATTACATAATTTTTAGCTCGTGAAATAAATTAAATAAAAGCTAACGAAAGAAATTTTGAAAAAAGCCCATGAAAGAATTAAAAAAAAGAATAACCAATACGAATAACGTAAAATCGTTCACGAAAAACTTCGCTCTTCAAAATAATTCCCATAATTTTATGGGAAAAAAAGGAAACGCACGATTTCTGCAATGAAATGATAATTCGTAAAAAAATGTATCAAATTTTGAACATTAAACGGCGAAACACAAAATATATAGGGACTAGGAAAAAATACGTCATCTGCACTCATAAATCCGCATTAGAATCTAAAGAAGAATACGAATATTTATTCCCACTTTCTTTCGAAGCGTTTAAAAAAGAAAAGCAGAACTCTATTTATAGACCATTTAAATTTTTTTTTTTTTTCGTTCTGAAAGAAAAGGAAGAGTAATAAAAAAAAAAAAAAAAAAAAAAAAGTAGAGACTTTTACTCAAAAAAAGTAAAAGTGTCAGTGAAATATTATTTCCGCTTCTGTCTTTAAAAATGGAGTGTCTGCAGACGATATCATTCTTCCTACACAAAGGAAGAAAAAAATATATGTAAAGAGAAAACAAAGAAAATATTTAAAATATATCCCCACTGTAAAAAAAAAAAAACTGAACAAATTTTCTTTTGGAACGGATATTTAAAATCATCCGTTAAATTATGAAAGAAAGTGCTGACTTGATCGTAACCGCAACTCGCGGATTAATGATTTAAATGCATGCGATAATAAAAGTGTTCTTTTTTTTTTATTCGAACTTCCTTTTCTAATCCTGGAAGTAAAAGAGGATGAAATAGACTTGGTTTTAAAATAAATTACAAGTTGCTCTCTGAAAAGTGAATAAAATAACTCTTTAAGTACATGGGGAAGGTTAGGAATCATTTCATTGGTAATGGCGCGCTACGAAACCCGAACATTTGAATAAAATTGGGCCTTTAAGGCAATTCAGAACAAATATAAGGTGGATAACAGTCGATTTTGACGCCTTAAATGGAAAGAAAACGCGTAATATTTGGAAATGCAAGAACTTCAAGATGAGGGATCGCCAACAAAGTGCGAAAATCTCTGTAGAGTTTTCATAACTAACACTGATGGTTAAAATGTAATGAATTTCTCTTTATTTTAAGTGTCCAACATTTCAAAATGAATCTTAAATTATTTCATTTGAAGTTTAATCTTTATTATTTCTTTTATTTATTTTAAGCCGCCATCATTTTAAAATAAGTATTAAATTATTTTATTTTAAACGAACATTTCACTTATAACCCTGGGTGACATATAACATGTTATTTGTAATGAAAATAATCATAAAATAAAACGTTTTTCAAAAAGTTGTTTTATTTTCATAGCGGCCTTGACATACGTTTTAAACACGCGTTTTGTATTTTCGTTGTCTGAGGAGTTATTTATATGCATTAGGTTTGTTTTAAATATATATATTTACTTGAAATAACGGTGTTATATGGATTGTCTTATACTTAGACAACATAACTTAGAATTTTAAAAATGCAGTTGCGCCAAATTATTTTTAAAGTGATATTCTTAAACATTACTTATCATCACTAGCACAACCATCCCATGATGCACCAAGGCTGTCTGCCGACTGACGGTTTTCTAGGTAGCAGTTGTTTTCTTTTTACTAGCTGGTAATAGGTTGGGCCAGTATACAGGTTATCCAAAAAATTTAAAATTTCAGGCGAGAACAAGATAAGAACATCTTAAAAATAAATATATAAAGCTATAGAATTCCAAAAGATTTTCTTTTCTTGAAAAATTTCATTTTCATTTTGAAATAAAATTGTCTTTGCTTTCACTAGACCAACTTTAAGAACAATAATACATTATTTATTTACATAATTATTAGCTCGCGAAATAAATTTAAAAAGTTAATGGACGAAATTTGAAAAAAAGCCCATGAAAGAATTTTTTTTTTAAAAAAATTAGCCAATAAGACAAATTAAGTCGTTCCAAAACACGGAAATCTTTACTCACCAAAATAACACCCATAATTTTATATGAAAAAAAAAAAGGAAACGCACGATTTCTTCCATGAATTGATAATTCCTAAAAATGTATCAAATAGTCTGGAACATTAAACGGCGACACACAAAATATATAGGGACTGGGAAAAAATACGTCATCTGCACTCATAAATCCGCATTAGAATCTAAAGACGAATACGAATATTTATTCCCACTTTCTTTCGTAGAGTTAAAAAAAAAAAAAACAAAAAAAAAAAAAAAAAAAAACAGAACTCTATTTATGGGCCATTTAAATTTTTTTTTTTCGTTCTGAAAAAAAAAAGGAGTATAAAAAGATAAGAAAACCGTAGAGACTTTTGCTCAAAAAAACTAGAAGTGTGAGTGAAATATTATTTCCGCTTCTGTCTTTAAAAAATGGAGTGTCTGCAGACGATATCATTCTTCCTTCACAAAGGAACAAAAAAATATATATAAAGAGAAAACAAAGAAAATATTGAAAATATATTCCCCAGTAAAAAAAAAAAGAACTCGAACAAATTTTCTTTTGGAACGGATATTTAAAATCATCCGTTAAATTATGAAAGAAAATGCTGACTTGATCGTAACCGCAACTCGCGGATTAATGATTTAAACGCAGGCGATAAAAAAGTGTTCTTTTTTTTTTTTAACTTCCTTTTCTAATCCTGGAAGTAAAAGAGGGTGAAATAGACTTGGTTTTAAAATAAATTACAAGTTGTTCTCTGAAAAGGGGATAAAATAACTCTTTAAGTACATGGGGAAGGTAAGGAAGCCTTTCATTGTTAATGCCGCGATACGAAAAACTGAACATTTGAATAAAATTGGGCGTTTAAGGCAATTCAGAACAAATATAATGCGGATAACAGTGGATTTTGACGTCTTAAATGGAAAGAAAAACTCGTAATATTTGGAAATACATAACTTTAAGATGAGGGGTCGCCAACAAAGTGTAGAAATCTCCGTCAAGTTTTGATAACTAATACTGGGGAAATTAAAATTTTATGAATTTCTCTTTTTTTAAGCATCCATCATTTAAAAGGAATCTTTAATTATTTAATGTTAAAATTTTTCTTTATTATTTTTTTTTTATTCTTTTAAGCATCCATTTTTCTAAAATAAACGTTAAATTATTTCTTTATAGAATTCTTTATTATTTTAAACATCCATTATTCCAAAATGAATCTTTAATTATTTCAGTTAAAAATTCTTCTTTATCATTTTAAGCATCCATCATTTAAAAATAAAAATTAATTATTTTTATTTTAAAACAAACATTTTGGTACGTTAGCTTTTCTTAAAACCATGGGTGACATAGAACAGGTTATTTGTAATGAAAAAATAATAAAAATAAAAATCTTTCTCTAATAGATGTTTTCTTTTCATAATGGCTTTGACATGTTTTAAACATGCGTTGTGTCTTTTCGTTGTCTGAGAAGTTATTTATATGCATGATATTTCTTTAAAATATATTTATTTGAAATAGTGGTAAGTTCTCTATGGATCGGATTGTCTTATACTTAAACAACATAACTTAGAATTTTAAAAATAAATTTGCGTCAAATTATTTTTAAAGTGACATTCTTAAAAATTGCTAAACATCAACAGCACAATCATCCCATGATGCGCCAAGGCTGTCTGTTTACTGACAGATTACTAGGTAGGAGATGTTTTCTTTTTACTAGTTGGTAATAGGTTGGGCCAGTATACAGGTTATCCATAAAATTTAAAATTTCAGGGAAGAACAAGATAACAACAATCTTAAAAAATTAAATAAATAAAATCTTTAGAATTCCAACGATTTTCTTTTCTTAGAAAATCTTATTTTCATTTTGAAATAAAATGGTCTTTGCTTCCAACACACAATTTTTAAGAACAATTTTACATTATTTATTACATAATTATATTATTACATAATTATACATGCTTATGAAAGAAATTGAAAAAAAACTCGTAAAAGAAATTTTTTTTTAAGAAAATTAACCAATAAGAAATTAAAACTCGTTTCAGAACACAAGAAACCTCGCTGCTCAAAACAATACCCATAATGTCATGGGTAAAAAAAAAAAAAAGAAACGCACGATTTCTGCCAAGAAATGATAATTCGTAAATGTATCAAATTGACCTGAACATTAAACGGCGACACACAAAATATATAGGGACTGGAAAAGAAAATACGTCATCTGCACTCGTAAATCCGCATTAGAATCTAGAGAAGAATACGAATATTTATTCCCACTTTCTTTCGAAGAGTTAAAAAAGAGAGCAGAACTCTATTTATGAGCCATTAAGGTTTTTTTTTCATTCTAAAAAAAAGGAGTCTTAAAAAAAGAAAATCCTAGAGACTTTTACTCAAAAAAAGTAAAAGTGTCAGTGAAATATTATTTCCGCTTCTGTCTTAAAAAAATGGAGTGTCTGCAGACGATATCATTCTTCCTTCACAAAGGAACAAAAAAAAATATATATAAAGAGAAAACAAAGAAAATATTGAAAATATATCCCCAGTAAAAAAAAGAACTCGAACAAATTTTCTTTTGGAACGGAATATTTAAAATCATCCGTAAAATATGAAAGAAAGTGCTGACTTGATCGTAACCTCAACTCGCGGATTAATGATTTAAACGCAGGCGATAAAAAGTGTTCTTTTTTTTTATTCGAACTTCCTTTTATAATCAGGAAGTAAAAGAGGGTGAAATAGACTGGGTTTTAAAATAAATTACAAGTTGCTCTTTGAAAAGGAGATAAAATAACTTCTCATCTCACATGTACTCTTTAAGTACATGGGAAAAGTTAAAAAGCATTTCATTGTTAATGCCGCGCTACGAAAAATGGAACATTTGAATAAAATTGAACGTTTAAGGCAATTCAGAACAAATATAATGCGGATAACAGTGGATTTTGACGTGTTAAATGGAAAGAAAACTCATAATATTTCGAAATGCAAGAACTTCGGGATGAGGGGTCGCCAACAAAGTGCAAAAATCTCTGAAGAGTTTTCATACACTGGTGGTTAAAATTTAATGAATTTCATTCTCTTATTTTAAGCATCCATCATTTTAAAACGAATCTTAAATTATTTCCTTTTAAAATGAATCTTTAATTACTGAATTTTAGGATTAATATTTATTAAGTCTTTTTATTATATCAAACATCCATCAGTTTAAGAAGAATCTTAAATTATTTCATTTTAAAATTCTTCTTTATTATTTCTTTTTATATTTATATTTTTGGCATAGAATATGTTTTTTTTTTTTTTTGTAATCTGCTTAAAATTGTGTATTTATCAAATTGTTATTATCACTTTCACGATTGGAACAAATTGCTTTTGATGCTTCTTAAATGTTCCATTGAAAATCAGTTTTAGATTTTGCGATGTGAATTGTTAATAGGCGCTACACATTATTAAGATTTATCGCTTCACATTATTAAGATTCATGCAAACGGCCATACCATGCTGAATATACAGGTTCTCGTTAGATCACCGAAGTGAAGCATCATTGGGTGCGGTCAGTACTTGGGTGGGTAACTACCTGGGAACACCGCGTGCCGTTGGCATTCACAAATTTGGGACCTGAATGGCCGAGTGTCTAGCGCTCGGTGCCACAGGCTTCGAGTTCGAATCCGGCGGTGCCATGGATGTTTGTAGTGGTTCGGAATCCACTTTATGCCGTAGGTCCCGGTCTCTTGTGACTGTGAGAGCGTCACGGAGCCAAAGTCAGACTTCTACCTACGGTGCTCCTTCACAACAGAAGCTGCTTCCTTCCCCTTCAATCATGAGTACGTATGGGCTCGTGGGCTTGGCCAGCCAAGTGGGATAAGAAACAACAACAACAAAATTCATAGTTATTGTTGACTGAAAGTACTTTAAGAGAAAACAATTTTTCTCAAAGATTTTTACATTTAAAATATGTAATAAATCATACGTTGCATAATCAATTAATATTTTATTAAAAAATGTTTCCATTTTTGGAAATAATAGTTTGTAATGTTTAAATAAACTGCTCCACATTGAGCGCCATATTGTAGTGCTGTCGGTTGTGCAGCTCAATTGTAATTGGGCGTGGTTAGGTTGAGAGCGCACAAACAGCATACACGTATAATTAAAACATACAACATTTAACTCATTTAAAAGATATACAGGCCAACTGTTACACCGTGTTGTGTTGAATATATTTTCTCTTGGGACGTTTCCGTTACAAACTAAATGTTTCTCAGCGGAGCTCCGGTTGCACTCTACTTCCTCTCGGGTAAGAGTCTCGAGACCTACTGACCATTTCTCCTGAACGCCACAGGGAGCGCTCTTGCAGTGCGTAGGCGGAAGCACGGTTAGAGTTTAATTTCAAAGGAGATAAAATATCCAAAAGAGAAATAATTATTCTATTTAATTATCAAAAAACATTACTATATTATCAAAAAAAATATTATTAAATTATTAAAAATTTATTATTAAGTAATTTTTTAACTTCAAGGAAAAAAAAATTTTATAAAACAAAACATTCGCAAAAGACATAGATAAAAACATTTAAATAAATTTCTTGTTACGAATTTTATAATTTTGATTTCACTATTCGAAATATTAACTTTTGTGATGATGACATTCATTTAAATTACTTTTAAACAGTATGCTTTGTTTTTTATTTTGTTTGTTTATTATATTCGTACAATTTGACAAATTGTTGTCAAAAATTATGAATTTTTTTCCTTGAAGTAGCAAAATTATATTATTATCCTCAAAATTCTTTAATAATAAAATTTTGATAATTTAATAATATTTTTTAACAATATAGCAACGTCTTTTGATAATTAAATAGAATATTTACACTGAATCCTTAAAATGTTAAAGTGTGAATTAATATAATAAGAAAAGAACTGAAAACATACCATGCATTGAACCACACGTCACAATGAGTGCCAAGAATTGGAGTTATATTTCTGAGGAAGAAAAAAATTTATAATCCGGTAACAATTACATTCGTAAAAAGGTTATAATATAAAAAAATAGCTTAGAATTATAACAAAATAATCGAAAATTTCAAATAACAGCTCAAATAATAAGCACAAAGCTCTGAAATTTCAAATAAAGGTAATATATATATATATAGTAATTAGTTTTCATGTTCTTTATAGTTAGCTCCAGCCCGTCTAAAATAGTGTTAACAATATGTATATATACACTGAAGTGACAAAAGTCATGGAATAGCAATATGCAAATTTTCAGATGGCAGTAGCATCGCTTAGAACAGGTATAAATGCGCAGTGCTTTCGCAGAACTTTCATTTCTGTTCAAGTTATTCATGTGAAGAGGTTTTGACGTGATGATGACCGCACGACGGAATTAACAGACTTCGAACGCGGAATGTTAGTGGGAGCTAGACGCATGGGTCATGCCATTTCGAAAATCGTTAGGGAATTCAACATTCCAGATCCACTGTGTCAAGAGTGTGCCGAGAGTATGAAATTTCAGGCATAACATCCCACCATGAACCGCGCAGTGGTCGACCGCCTGCACTTAACGACCGAGACCGGCGACGTCTGCAAAGAGTCGTAAATTCTAACAGACAAGCAACACTGCGTAAAATAACCGCAGAAATCAACGTGGACGTACAAGGGACTTGTCTGTTAGAACTGTGCGGAGAAATTTGGCTTTCTTTTGGGCTATTCCAGCAGAAGACCCTCGAGTGCCTTTACTGACAGAACGACATCGCTTTGCAGCGACTCTCGTGGGCACGTGAGCATATCAGTTGGTCCCTAGATGAATGGAAAACCGTGGCCTGGTCCGATGAGTCACGATTTCAATTGGTAAGAGCTGATGGTAAGGTTCGAGTGTGGCGCAGACCCCACGAAGCCATGGACCCAAACTGTCAGCAAGGCACTGTTCAAGCTGGTGATGGCTCCGTAATGGTGTGGGCTGTTTTTCATGGCATGGACTTGGTCCTCTGGTGCGACTGGACCGAACATTGACTGGAAATGCTTATGTTCAGCTACTTGGAGATCACTTGCAGCCAATCATAGACTTCATGTACCTAAACAACGATGGGATTTTTATGGATGACAATGCGCCATGTCACCGGGGCCACAACTGTTCGCGATTGGTTTGAAGAACATTCTGGACAATTCCAACGAATGATCTGGCCACCTAGATCACCCGACATGAATCCATCGAGTATTTATGGGACATCATCGAGAGGTCTGTTCGTGCCCAAAATCCTGCACCATCAACGCTTTCACAATTATGGACGTCTATCGAGACAGCATGGCTCAATATTCCTGCAGAAGTCTTCCAACGACTTGTTGAGTCCATGCCACGTCGAGTTGCTGCACTTCGCCATGCGAAAGGAGCACCGACACGATATTAAGAGGTATCCCATGACTTTTGTCACTTCAGTGTATATATTATGAAGAACGCAACCACAGCACCTAAACTAAACAGAACCGACAAACTGACCATTTTGCACAACAAAATGTACAACATTATTTACCATACACAAAAATTGCATAACAATACTGTCCTAGCATTCGCAATACAAAACCCCTGACGTGGGAAGAAATTGTTCAAAATTCAAAGGGATTCGTACTGAACGAAACTGAAAATGATTGAACAAACACAAATATCAAAATGTTGAAAGGCCAAAACTGTATTGGCAGATAAAAAAGAACACAAAAATGTACACAAAATACACGAAAACAGGATATTGACATATTATCCAGGAAATCCATAAAAATCGAAAGAAGTTAGTATAACCAAAATAAAATACTTCAAAAAGCCCAAAAGAAATGAATTTTAACGCCCTGAGGCCCGTTTTTATCAAGGAATACGTACCCTCAGAATAATATTAATCATGCTATTTCTGCTCGCGTGTTGACTGGATCCAAATCAATGACACATCTAACGATATACAGAGTGATTATAATTAAAGATCTACTTTCAAAATGCTGTAAAAAAAGAACCACACGTCACAATGAGTTCAAATTTGTATAGAAGATATCTGAACGGAAGATATCTGAAGAAGCGGAATACGACATCAAAAACTGTTCCACAGTGTATTAATAGAGGGCGCTGTAAGAGGCATGAAGACAGTGATTTCGGCTGCCAGTGATAGTTTGAATCGAAATTTCAACTTATTTGGAATGAGTTGCACATTAAACCAATTGTAGTGTTCAATGTGCTTGATTGTTTCGATTTTTTGACGGAAAATTATTTCCAAGTCATTTAACAGTTAGACACTGTTAGTGGAAAGCCAATCCACCACAGCAAGGTGGATGGGAAAAAAGGTGGAACTTGTTTTTGATGCCATACCATTTGTGCCTTCTTCGAGTATCTTCAGTTCGAATTTGAACTCATTGTGACGGGTGGTTCTTTTTATATAGCATTTTGAAAGGGCACTTTAATTATAATCACCCTCTATACTTATATACATACATAATGTGTTAAACTATAAGAGCAACAGCATTTAGAGCTGTTGATATTAACATAAGAATAATAAAAGACAAAAAAAAAAACTACACAGACAAACCTTCGTCGTGCTGCCATCTGCTTTATGATTCTATATATGAAGCAGCCAAACATTTTGTTGACTTTGAAAGGTAAAAACCAAGAGCTCCAGAAGTGTCAAATCAACTAGTTCCATTTTCGCTGAAGTGCACTTTCATTCAAGTTTCATTTCTTTCTTTTCAGACAAAGGAAAAGAGAGACAGAGACAATTGTTAGCTTAAGAGTCTTTCCTTTTTTTTTTTCCTGTTTTGGAAAGAACTGATTCAAATCCTTTCGTTGTTTTTGAGTGCTTTCCTGCCAAATGGTACGTGCGTTTTATGGTTCTGAGTAAACATTCCACATTTAAATATTTTAAATTCAGAGAATAAATTGCTTTATATACTTCTATCCAAAAGATAATATTTACGTGAATTCTGAAATTAGTTGAATAAATTTTTCTTCTAATTTTACATTTCAAAGCAGGATTCTTATTTATTTATGCAGAGATTTATGTGAAAAATATTTATTTAACTTTTCATTATTTTTTTCTTCATACTACAATATAACTTCAATTCATTACATGTACAAAACTTCAATGATAATCGTCCTTTTTAACAAAATGCATTGTATTTTTTACTAGGTAAATATGCTTATTTAAATAGATTTATAAAGCGAATACATAATACTAAAATTGTAAAATATAGAAAATTATTAAAATTTTACTTATGTAAAAATTAATGAATTCTAAAATAGTTACAAATACGAAAAAGTCATTCAAATTCTGCTTGCCTTTATGAATACATATCTGAATAAATAAGTACAAATGTTTACTTTATTTTAATACATATTTTAATTTATAGCTGAGCATTTGCATTCTGTATGAATGTTAACTTTTGGTTTTAGGCTCAGAATGCTCATAAATTAAAGAAGTTTTTTTTTATTGTAAAATTCAGCAAACTTCAATTTTTTTATTAGTAATATTTTTTGCATTTTGTTTTATTAATATATTTCTAGCATTTGTAAAAATTTTTTTATTAGCATTGCTTTCTTTTATTTCCTTTTGTTGTTGACTAATCCCTACAGAGAATATTAATCGATTTAATCATCCAAGGTACGTAGAGTAATAATGTGTAGTCGAATAAAAATATTTCATTTCTTAAAAAATATGCTTTTTTGCGGTTAAAAATAATGATTCCTTTATTATTAGAAACATCAAGACAGTAAATAAAACATTAAATTTGTGAATTAATTAGGTCATTACTGAAATGCATATTGACAAAAACATAATACTGGCACAAAAGAAAATTTCCTTTATGTGATAAATAAACTCCCAGCTAAACTAGAATAAACTACTTATAATTAATTTTACCTTCTCGAAATAAGGACATCATTAAAAGACATTCTAATACACGACTAACTAATGATATTTACATCCCATTTTTTAAACAACAATTGGTTATCATGAATATTTATTTGATATTTTTGAACAAATTTGTAGCAGTGGTAATATGTTCCTAACATATTTATAATGCTAATCCTATTTTTTTTTCTCTTAATGGCTCATAGAGCAGCAATAAAACAATTTTCACTATTATATGTAAAGTATATTTAAACTTAATTCATTAAGATTTATGAATAATTGATGAATTGTTAATGAATAAAAACAATTAATATATTTTAGACGAGAAAATTTAAAACAGAATTTTATATTCTACTATCCTGAGAATATTTTTATATAGCAGTTAATGCAATAATAAAAATTATTTAAAAATTATTTTTCTTAGATTTATTATTTAGATTTCTTTCTTCTATATAATCCAATCATTGCTATTTTATGTTAAAAATCATGTAAAGTTTTTTACAACATATTTGTTTAAGGTATATGTATTTTAAATATTTATAAATATCATAAAGTAAAAATTATACTTAATAAAATCAACGAAATATTACAGTCATTAAACATTTTTATACTTTTTTTTCCAAATTCAATGGAAGAACCCCAACTGCAGTGAGTCCACACTAATGCAACACAACAACTTGTGCAACCAGCAGAAATCGTATTTTCAGTTTCGTATCGTATCATATCAGTTTCAGTTTTCAAATCGTATCGTATCAGTTTCTTTTGTCACCCAACTGATCTTGCTGGGGCAAAAGTCATAAACCGATAACTACAAACTTTTGAAAAAAAAAAAAAAAAACGCACCATGAAGATATGTTTAAAACTCCTCTTAAGTAATGAATGAATCAAATGGCTAGTGCAGCTTAATAAATTAATAGATTCAAAATAATGAATCTCGCTTAATAATGATGACTCCTGCTTCGTAATGAAATAATTACAATTCACATCTGTAGGATTCATGAAAGACAGAAAATCATGTAAAATTCACGTTAACTATCAATTGAGTAATTGCTGAAATTTTCCGTGGGCTCCAATGAATGTTTTTACACATTAATATAAGTAGCAATAAGCATTCCTAACTATACATTCTGCAAGGCATACCTCAATTGTTGATAAGATCTGCAACGTTTTGGTATGATCTAATCTGGAGACCTAATATGTCCCCCATATGTTAAAATGGCAAAATATCTTGTGACATTGGTGGCGAAAGAAAGACAGCCTGAAAGCAGACCATATATATACATTCCGCATGGAGCTCATAACTTTGTCAAAAGAGGCCCTAATACGACTTGTTATGAAGTATAACACAAATGCCTGCAGTACACCATCTAAGTTGTAAACTAACAGTTGATGTATCTTTAAAGTTGTATGCTAATTGACTAGAAGTAAGTTGCTGTTGTAACAAAACACCCCATACCATCCCATCATGGGTTTTCTTTAATAAAAAAAAAAGTGTATTGAAACCACTGAAACCTGGAACAATCACAAATAAATAAGATGGTCAACTGTTCCAAAACAGAAGCAAGATTCATAACTAAACATTGCATGATGGCTGCCTGCCTTAGTTACGACTGCAGACGATTCTGTTAACGACATATATCTGAACCAAACACCGTGAGAGGATGGAATATATCACAGATAGGGACGGTAGTACGAAGAGGTTGTTGAAAATTGAATGATGAACATAGGTACATCTCACAATCAGCTGCTGTAGTTGTATACTTTCTTGGTAACCAGTGCTGATAAAGCATTTGGACAGCACTGGTATGTAAAGATGCAAGTGGCGGCCTACTGATCGAATGATCAGTTGGCTAGATATGTTCATGTTTGAAGCCGTTCAGTTGGCCGTTTCAATTCAATAATATAATTCAATAAATAATAGTTCTGTTAGTTCAATTCAATCATAAAAATCATCGATGGTGGGCCTCAAATAATTTCCATGCTAACAGCGTGAAAAGGTAAACCGTTCGTTGAAAAAGGTAAGCTGAGTGTGTCTTTTGTTTATCACAAATGTATTGAATTCTTTTTGGAAAAAGACCAAGCATGAATTTTTTTTAGTTGATAATAGCCTCATCGGAAAGGCTATATTTTGAACTGTTTGGTGATGTTTCATACAAAACGTTTTCATTTATCTAAAAGTAGGAACAAAATTTTCAACCAAATATAGGAACTAAATGTTTTATTCTACTAAATGTAGGAACTAAATGTTTTATTCTACTAAATGTAGGAACTAAACGTTTCATTTAACTGAATATTTTACTCTACTATTGTTGGAATTAAATGTTTTATTCAACTAAATGTATCTTTCTATAAATGTAGGAACTAAATCTATCCTTCAACTAAATGCAGAACTAAATGTTTTATTTCACTAAATTCAGGAGCTAAATCTGTCCTTCAACTAAATGTAGACCTAAATGTTTTATTCCTCTAAATGTAGAAACTAAATTTTCATTGAATTGAATATATTATTCAAATAATGTAAGAACTAAATGTTTCAGTCAACTACATGTAGGAATTAAATGTTTCATTCAATTAAATGCTGGAATTAAATGTTTCCTTCAAATAAATGTAGGAACTAAATTTTAAATTCGATTAAGTCTAGAATTAAATGTTTCATTCGACTAAATGCTGCATTAAATTAAAAGTTCTATAGACGTAAATATTGGCTTCCGTAGGCTAAATGTGGAGACGCATCTAATTTAAATGCTTTCTTCCCCATTGGGCCGAGTACTCAACTAAATCATTTCACGAAGCACTACGAAAATAACAACTGAAAAATATGGCCATCGGTTACAAAGTTTCCTTCAAATAAGAAAAAGAAAGTCATCCGCAGTATTTAAGAATTGAGTTTTTCGGCTGAATAATTACGGATTGGAAGCAGTGACAGGTGATGCATCACTCTGATTTCGCCCTTCAAATAAAATGCTCGAGACGAGCTTTTTAGCTCTCTGTTGGCGCCGGAGGCTCGCAGCTCAAGATTGATTTCATTGTCTCAACGCGTAGAGGAGAGCCAACTTCTTGTTTCACCTCTCCGTGTCACCATGTAATTCAATCAACGAATTTGTGCAAGTGAGTCATCTTCCACTGTTTAGAGGGCCGCAAACATCGTGCGTCATCTCGACCAGAGATCCGCGGGGCTCAATCCATCAGCACCTGTCTCATCAGTTTGTGAATTAATTTCCTGATTAGATCGAAAAATGTATCTTGTATTTCATCGGCAGGGCATTTTCTTGTAATTAATAAAGGCAGTGTTTGCATATGAGGTCAGATTTGACTTGAATAGATTTATTATTATTAACAGTTAAACGATGATTAGAATAATGAAGTACAACAAGTACTTGAAATGAAAAGTGAAAAAGAAATAACAACCCCAGAAAGAATATGGGGTGTAGGAACTAAATTTAGTAATTGAACTAAATTTTGTAAATTTTTGTAGTAATTGACGTATCATTGTTGTCTTAAAATAAGCATCGATCAACAAGTACTTGAAATGAAAAGTGAAAAAGAAATAAAAACCCCAGAAAGAATATGTGGTGTAGGAACTAAATTTAGTAATTGACTAAATTTAGTAATTGAACTAAATTTAGTAAATTTTTGTAGTAATTGACGTATCGTTGTTGTCTTATAATAAGCATCCTCTGACATATCAACTATCAAAGATTAAGAAAGAATGTATTATTATTATGTTTAGTTACAGTCGAGAGTTAGCTCTTCATTCATGGCTCCAACTGACAAAAGATTCTCTCTGGTCACTGTGACCAATTTGAAAAAAATAGATCTGCAATTCATAGACCTGCTTCTGCAGAAACTGGTAAAAGTTATACTTTTTAACTATTTTTTTAAACGTTTTGTGACGTTCTTAAATTTACAGAGTATCAAATGTGTATCATTGAATAGAACAGAAATACTTTTTCCTATGTAAAGATGTATCATTAGTGGCAGAACCTATTTATTTGTGACATTAAAAAAAAATACAATTTTAAAATTGCAGAGCAATATTCCATACTTTATTTGTTGTAAAGTCATTCTACAATATTTATATTATTTCAACCGTTTTGCAAAACTCTTTTGAAAAAGCGTCAATACCATAGAATAGTTACAAAATATTAAATGCTGAGGCGAAGATCTTTAAAATGTAATGCTGCAGCACTATCTGGTAGCGAGTAATAATAAAATGGAAAGCGCGAACCAATTTTTCATACTCGAATACATACAGTATTACCATTTTTTCATAGCGACTGGTTGAATGGTATAGAAGCTGATAAACTGCAGCCCCCTCTGGTAGGCACTTAGAGCAAAGGGAATAGCACAAAAATATTCTCCCTGTTTTGTCAAATCCACACAAAAACTTTCATCAAAATCGGTCCAGCAGTTCAAGATTTGTTCAGTGACAAACATGTACAAAAGAACGCGTTTGCAATGCCACCTAACGGGACTAATTGGGAATCTAATCAATCCAGTGACCCACTGAAACACATGCATGAAAAGTTCAGTGACAAACGCATGTACAGAAGAATTTTTTTTATATAATCTTATATTCAAGAATTCAATTTTACTCCAAATAATTTAAATTCATACATGATATAGATCAAAATTAGATCAGATTGATTTAGATCAAGTGTTTAATATGAGTTTTATTTCTCAGAAACGGGTGTTAGAAATAACTTACGAATTATATTAATGTCGCACAAGAGAGTAAAATTGCAAAACTTAAATAAGTAAGAACAATAAATAAAATTTTGATAATCTATTTAAAAGAAAATAAGAAGACCAATCTTCTTATTGCTTCTCTTGAATATCAATTGACGCAGAGGAAAATTTTGGAACAGTCTGTTTTTCGCCTTATGATGTTTCACTCTTCCAAATCTTTTCCCCATTGTTTCCGCTGTGCAAGGTAGAAGACGAGGGAAATATTTTCGAAAACGAAGAGAAGTAGGAAAATGGAAAAATTCCATCTCCTCGCTCTCTTTCCTTCGACGTCTTCTGGAAAACAATGCATATTTCATTCAATTCATATTCGAAATAAATAGAATGAAATAGGATTTGGCCAACGAAAATTCCATTTGGGGTGAGTTCTGGAAGCGAAAAAGAAAACGTTACGAGAAAGACGACTCTTTTTGTGTTTGATTTGTGTGTGTGTTCTTTTGTTGGACATACGTGACAAAATATACCAAATTGGGAAAATTCAATCCGTTTATATTTAAGCTTTATTTCTTGAGACATATAAAATCACACGGGTGCCCCATAAATACAGTTTATTTATTATTCTTTAAATTTCATTGTAAATGTAATGTGTGGCTTCCCAACGGTAGAATTCCTTTGTTTGACACGTGGCGAAATGTACCAAATTGTGAGAATTCAATCCATTTATGCTTAAGCTTTAGTTCAGAAGCCTCATAAAATAACACGGGTGCCACAGAAAGGGCCTTTATTAATTATTCTTTACATTCAATTGTAATGTATAACATTCCAGCAATATAATTTGATATTTTTTTTGGGTGTGTACTTTGTTGGACGTGACAAAATATGCCCAACTGTGAAAATCCAATCCATTTATACTTAAACTTTAGTACAAATGGATGGGGCCTGAATGACCGAGTGTCTAGTGCTCTGTGGCACAGGTTTCGGGTTCGAGTCCCGGCGGTGCCATGAATGTTTGTAGTGGTTCGGAATCCACTTTAAGCCGTAGGTCCCGGTCTCCTATGACTGTAAGAGCAGAAGTTAGACTTCTACCTACGGGTGCTCCATCAGAACAGAAGCTGCATCCCTCTTGCTTCATTTCATGAGGGATATGATAACAACAACAACAACAGTATAAATGGATGACTTTTTTTCCTTCGAGATATTATTTAAAAATAATAGGACAGACTTCAATTTAAAAAAATATTTATTATATTACTTGACAGTTAATATGCAGTATAAAAACATTCTTTCATTAAAACTTGAAAAAAAGGGCACCCTTTGTCTTTAAATTTGAAAAGAAATGAACTTAAGGAAAGTCCAATTTCGATAAGTGTGACATCATTTATTAAAATTATGAAATTCGCGATAATAATGAAATACAATTCCATCAGAGACAGACACCTTGAGTGAAAGACAATTTCATGGCTACTGGTTAAAAAGATAATGTAATCATGAATGATGTGGAAAAAGGTGATATATACGTATTATAACACAATTGTTTTTATTTAATCTAATGCAATCAAAGATTAAGGTTTTAATTTATCCTCCTTTTGTTTATATGCCTGCTTAAATTTTTCAGATATTACTTCTATTGAATTGGAAATACTTCTAATTTGCATTTTGTGACATATGAGTTTCAACAAAATCCCTATGGGGTTTTAAATGCTATTGCATGTGTCTGATTTAATACATAAATAAATTAAAATTTAAACCAGACAGAGAAAGATAAAGATTAATAACCATATTTTGATATTAAAACATATAGTTGTAATTTATTTTTTTCTTATTACTTTTGATGAACATGAGTAATGTGACTCTGTATTTTAACAGGTTTCAGATTCGAATCATGGAGATGTTTGTGAGTGGTTCAGAGTCCATGTTAAACTATAGGTTCCGGTCTAATTAGCCCAAAGTGTGCACAAAATGACCGTAGGGCTACAAACCAAACCAAATCTCTGTATTTTTGTTTTCCAAGATTCAAGACCATCCATTGTTTTTATTATAGTGCAAGAATTTGTTAAAAAAAAATGTTTGTAGAAATTTATATCTCTGCTCTTCTTAGAAAGGAGGCTAAAAACTCATTGGGCAGCTGGGAACCCGTCAAATAAATCTATCTGAAAACTCCAGAGTTTACACCTGGTGTAGGCATGATAGAGATCGAAATTACCTTTTTTCCTACGAGATGCAGTTAAACATTCAACTAGAACTGGATACCAGCCCCTCAGTTGTCATTGTTGGGAAAAAAGTTGTGTTGGAAACTCGATGGTGTAAATTGGGAAAATTGAGTTCAATGTATTGTAGGAGCCATCATAATGCTCTTGAAAAATGCTGAATCAGCTATATCTGCCAATATTGAATAGAAGATCAAAATGGCCGGCATGGAAAAAGAAACTTCTTATGTTAGAAATGAGCGTTAAAATCACTATAAAACACAGAAGTGTGCTGATAGGCAATAACTATAGAAATGGCTTTTTTCTAGAAGGCAATTTACTTCTCCTAATTAATAGGATTGAAAAATGATAATGAAACGTGTATCATACTGAGTATGTGTATCAAATTGATTTCTATGCAACATTTAAGTAATATGTATATTTTCCTGATAGAATAGGACAAGACGCCAGCGTGCGATAGGCACTGAGACAAAAAAACTTTCTCTTAATTGCCCTATTACGCACTGTTAATTGATCCGCTACGCGTAATGTGCAAAAATAAAATCCTTACAGCGTAACGTAGCCGATTGAAACGGATTAAAAAAATGTTGAATAGCATTTCTTCCAGTGCTAAAACAAATTGGGAAATGAGTCACCATCAAGTCCTGACGCGTGATTGCGTCTTTAACAATGACGCCACATCACGCGAGATAGGCAACGAAACTGTTTTTCTTTTAAATTATTCGAGGACAGGGTCGTATCGGACATTTCCCTGCAAGTAGCCAGGTGGCTCCGCCGACGAACGCTGCTACTCATTTAACATTACCCGAGGGGGATGGGGCACGTGTAGCTTGAAGATAGGCTATGGACTCACACTATCCCCACAATGCTCTACGGTCCTTTGAGACCGGGACCTACAGTTTAAAGTGGATTCCGAACCATTACAATCATTCCATGGCACCCGCCGGGAGTCGGACCCGAAGCCTGTGGTACCGAGCGCCAGAGCGACAGCCACTCGGCCATCAGACACAATCGCAACGTAAATGTTAAGCACAAAATACTCTGTGGTTTGTATTTTTGCGAGGCAAATTTTTCATTACAGCGTAAAAAATAAACAAAAAAAAATATACCTGTTTTTTACGTTTCGAACACAATTGTATAAGAAGTTATTTTTCCTTCCAGTTTCTTACTTTTATTGCAGCTCTTATATTGAAGTAAACTTCTTTTCTGTGTGTGTACGTATTTATTCATATCTCAATCGCAAAAAGGTGAATTTAAAAATAAATTTATGGAAAATGAAAACAGAAACCAAACTATTTACAAATTTGAAAACTATAATCATCTTATAATGATACTTGGAATAGAATTTTAGTAATCACTTTTCCTGTTAAAAATATTACATCTTTTATCTGGAGTGAAATGTTATCTGTTTCTTTTTCATATTTGAGCTTTCGTGTGAAAGAAAATGCTGTTTGATTTAGGATTAATTTATTTTTCTACACTGAGTGTGACTCTAAATCTGCTTTTTCCACCAAACTGTGTCCGGACGTCTATTTTGCCCGAGGCAAAAGACAAGAAGAATATAAATGGAAAAAATAAAAACTCAAAGATTTTTTTTTCTGCTGCAGTGTTTACGAACTGAAAAAAAAAATTAACACATGCATTTTTCATCAACCGATTTGACGTAGACAGCGCTTCTTTTTTGTACTTTCAAAATATATTTCGTACTCATGTAGAACGTGAAAGGAAAAAAAAAATTGAAGAATCCCCGACTTGAAATAAAAAGTAAAGAAATAATTTTTGCAGCAGTTTGTTGCTGGCGACAGCACTTTTTTAATACCTGATGAATTCGGCGCTTTCTTTTTGGTGTTTACTTATACATTGTTTTTCGTTGCGCATACATCTATTGTATAAAATAAAAATTCGGGATCTGTGAGTGGATTTTTTTTAATATTTCTTTTTTTGTCAAAGTGAGTTCTTTACTGACTGAATTTTCCAAAAAGGATCCTTAGTCATTTTACTTTTGTCACAGTTTGTTATTTTTTTTTTATTTCTCGGCTTGTCAACACTGAATGAAACCAGTGTTTTTAAAATTCTCTGAAAAGAAAAAATAAATATGTATGGCAAAAAATAGTTCACTTTGACATCTCACTGAAGGCTTACACTTTGTAAAAGGCTTTTGTGTGTAACATAGGTGGGCCTTATGTACCACTTACGCATCCTGTGAACAAACACATCTACGAGTGGAGAACAGTGCCATCTGGAAGGACTTTTAGGGGTAACTCTCCCATATTTGCATATCGTGTAGGAGAAGAATCCTATTAGGTAGTTTGACTACCTACGCGAGATACTTTTACATACATTGTAACAATTGCTATCGAGTCTAATCGATCCTAAAAAATGACTAGTATAATGAAGTCATAGGATTCGAACCTAAATCCTTCTTGCTACTGTATCTCGATTAGAGTTATCTCTTCAACACCATCGAATCTCATCCTTCTTGTACGCTATCTTCGCTTACGTGTCGTAAGGGTGAAAACGTAGAAAAACTCGATCAGGCAGCATCACTGCCGATGCGAGATATCTTAGAAATCACAAAGGCCATTGAGTCTCCTTATTTCGGAAAGCGGAAACTACACCAATCCCGCCAATAAATTCGAATGCCAGCATAATTTCTACGCGCTACCTGCTTACTTTGTTGCAGCTATTACTTCAGAAACGTGAGGATTTGGAGTGAATAAAAATAATATATGTAAGTGTTTTGCATCAACAAACCGACGGGGAATTTTTTAGGTTTATTTGGAGTAAATCTTTCCTTTTTTTCGATTAGTATTATCATCATTAGTGGCACAATAACCCCATGGCGGTCCAAGGCCGTCTGCCTGCTGGAAGATTTCTAGAAGGTAAATTATATTTTTACGGGTTAGGGTTGTTAGACCTAAGCCCAACGGTCTACTGCTATATTGGACTGGGAACTACGGTTTAAAGTGGATTCTGAATCATTAGAACCATTCCATGGTACCCGCCGGGAATAGAACTTGGGGTACTGAGCGCCAAAAGCACTTATCACTTGGCCATCAGGCCCCCAAGGCAACGAAATTGTTAAGTACAAAATACTCTGCGGTTTGAATTTCATGTTTGTTGGGTGATTTTTTTTATTACAGTGTTAGACAGAAAAAATAAATAAAAATAAACCTATTTTTTACGTATCGAACACCACTGTACATGAAATTATTGTTCCTTAAGTTTTTTTTTTACTTTTACTACAGCTGATATATTGCAGTAAATTTCTTTTCTGTGTTTGTACATAATTGTGTATGTGTAAATTGTAAAATGAGAAACCAAACTATTTACAAATTAGAAAAACATATTAATCTCATAATGATACTTTGAGGGAATTTTCGTAATCGTTTTTTCTGTTAGAAATATTACATCTTTTATGTGGAGTGAAATGTTATCATTTTCCTTTTTTCGTGTATGTGATTTTGTTTGAAAGGAAAATGCTGTTTGATTTAGGATTAAATTATTTTTCTACACAGAGTGTGGCGCTAAATCTGCTTTTTCCACCAAACTGTGTCTGGACGTCTATTTTGGCCGAGGCAGAAGACAAGGAGAATATAAATGGAAGAATAAAAACTCAAAGATTGGGACTTTTTCTACTTCAGTGTCTACGAACTGGAAAAAGATTAACACTTACATTTTTCATCAACCGATTTTACGCAGATAGTTTTTCTTTTTTGTACTTTCAAAATGTATTTCGTACTGATGTAGAACGTGAAAGGAAAAAAAAATTGATTAATCCACGACTTGAAATAAAAGTAAATAAATAATTCTTGCAGCAGTATGTTGCTGGCGACGGCACTTTTTTAATACTGACGAATTCGGCGCTTTCTTTTTGGCATTTACTTGTACAATGTTTTCCGTTGCGCATACATCTATTGTATGAAATAAAAATTCGAATCCTTGTGTGAGTTTTTTTAACATGTATTTTTTGTCAAAGTGAGTTCTTTACTGACTGAATTTTCTGAAAAGGATTCGAGTAATTTTACTCTTGTCAAAGTTTATTATTTTCTTTATTTCTCGACTTGTCAACACTGAATGAAACCAGTGTTTTTAAAGAGAGATGAATCTTCTGAAAAGGAAAAATAAATATCCATGACAAAAAAAGTTCACGTTGACATCTTACTAAAGGATGACATCTGTAAAATGTTTTTGTGTGTAACGTAGGTAGGCTTACGTATCCAGTGAACATCGAGGAGAGATGAATGGAGTACAGTGTCTTCCGGAAGCAATTTTATGGTGACTGTTCCACATTTGAATATCGCATAGGGAGAAAAATCCCTCCAGGAAGCTTGACTACCGACGCGAGATCGTTTTACAGATATTGTCACAATTGCTATCGAGTCTACTCGATCCTAAAAAATGACTAGAATAATTATTAATTAATGATGTTATATGATTATATGACCTAAGTTCTTCTTGCTACTGCTCATAACTTGACAATGGTAATTTTCTGTAAATTCTTGCTAATTTATGTTATATTGATACTAAATTTTGGTAGTTTTGGTAAAAGCTATTATAAAGGAAGATCACTATAAAAAATAGGGGCGAAGGGTCTTCTAAAAATGCTCGACTAGACCTTTACGCTTTCATCAGTGTATTGTAAAAAGCTAGTCAATAAGTCCCTAGAGTAACCAACAGACGCTACCTTTAATTACCTATTCAAAGCACCTTTGATTAGTACAAATTGATTTTATAAATTCCAATGGAAGGAGGCTCATCAAAAAAAAATTAAGGTATAAATAAAATAGGAGAATTTTATTAGAACCAATGAATTGAAAATTGTACAATATAGTATATTATCAGTGATTTTGATATTGCTGTAATCCACAAAACATAGTTGATATTTTATTTCACAGTGGCGGGAAGCTTATATAAGAATTGGAGAGATAGTACTAACTACATAACGTGAATTATTATTTAGAAATTTAAATATTTAAATATTTAAGAATTTAAATGAAACTTGACTTAGGAATTGTTTTAGATGTAAATTTTATGTCGTGCTACAATTCGATCTCAACATACAAAATTACATTTGAGATCTGAGATCTGATTCTATATATAAAATTTGAAACTCGTATGGCTCCATGTATAACTAAATTATCAAATATGGAGGCCTATTTTATTTATTCATTTTCGATTGTTGTTTCATCATTGAAAAGAAGCCATCAACTATGGACTAACAACCACCAATAAAAATAAAAAGAGATTTCTGTATAATTTGATCTCAACATGCAAAATTACACTAGATATCTGGCAATAAAATTGCAACCCAAATGGATCTATATAGATAAATGAATTATCAAGCATGGAGGCCTATTTTAATTATTTGCTTTCAATTGTGAGCTGTTATATCATTGAAAAAGTAGCTCTCGACTTATTGACTTTAAATGCCACGTGCCAAAATTTCGTTCTTATTGTCATTGCTCAATTATTAAGTAACTTTACTTTGTAATTTTCAAAACAATGGAAAAAATTGAGTCTCGTGTGTTGATGAAAAATTTCTTTTTAATGGAAAAAAATGAAGTTCTGTCATGTGGAAAACAATAATTTCTTATTGGTATGCTGATTTTATAAGCTTTTGTACAGGCCCAAATGATGCGGAAAGCTCTGGCCATCAAATGAGATTATTGCTCAGAAAATACCAAATTAACCCCCAAAAGCTGGATGAACTTCGGCTGGCTTCGTATAATGAAATCGCGTGAGGTAGCTGCCCTCCTTAAGATAACATTTGGTTGTGGTTAACACTATATTCCGTGAACATTTCGGCATAAAAAAGTTTTTTTACCAAATGAGAAGTACGTTCGCTCACAAGGAGCAAAACCAACAACTCATTGATGACGCAAAGTGTTGTTCGGCACTGTTTACGTGAAATAAACACTAAAAATTGCATCGGTATTGGGCAATGGATAAAACATGGATCCACCACTATACTCCTCAATCAAATCGACAATCAGAGTGGAGAGCAATGGATGAAAGCCACCCGAAGACACCAAAGATGCAAATGTCAATCCAAACGATTGACACAGAAAATTTATAAAATAGTTTGAATTGATGTATCAAACTTGTAGGTTTTAGTTTGGTTTTGTCGCTCTACTTTCCTTTTTCATTTTTTGCACACTTTGGGCTAATTAGATAGACACACTTGTATTACACTATGTTGAGGATTAAAGAACTATTTTGTTTGTAAAATTTTGGTTTTGTTAAAAATTTGTTTTTTCAGTAGTTAGTCTCAGGGACTTATTGATCTATGTTTAGGGTTCTCAGTAATTTTAGACATGCTTCTGGTTTTGTTATATTAATGGCGAATAATTTCGTGATCGCAATTCGATCACAAAAAAAAAAAAAAAAAAAAGAAAAAGAAAAAAGTGTGATATGAATTTTTATTTTTATAGAAGTTATTTCGAAGAATGTAGAAAAATATAAATAATAACTGAATTAAAAACAGTTTTTAATCAGTTTATTGATTAGACATTGGATATTGTTTGGTATTTTCGAGATCGCATTGCAATGGGTCCCATGCCACTGCGATGTGCAGGGAAACAAAAAGGCAGATGCTCTAAACAAGCAAGGATGCAATGTGAACCAGCCAGATCGCCCTTTCACATACAGCGACAGCTGCAGCCCCATTGACAGAACTGTGACCAATTACGTGAATAATACAAGAAAGCAGGCAGCCGTGGTTAAAAGGAGGGAGAACCTCAACATACCGAAGGACCTCTCTAGGAGAGTAGCGGAACTGTGACCTTCGAATGGCTACGGGAAACGACTACCTACAAGTTTGGTTTGGTTTGTCGCTCTGCGGTCATCTGTATGCACGGGAGCTAAACAGACCGGGACCTACAGGTTAAATTGGATTCCAAACCCCTCACAAACATCCATGACACTTCCAGTATTCTAACCTAGAGCCTGTGGTAAAAGTCAGAGAGATAGCCAACAGGCCATCAGGTTGCCGACTACCTTCAAAAGCGTCTTGACCGCATCGGGCTCAATGACTCGACAACCAGCCCACTATGCTCCGACTCTAACGGCACTGCAGACCACCTCCCATCCTGCAGTGCGCTTGACGACGTAGACCACTACAGGAGCTATGAGGGGGTGTCATATTTTTACTGGATGGCACGTTGTCGAATGGCGGACAACCGTTAGCTGAAGTGGGAAGTGACGTTGGCTGAAGTGAAGTGAAGTATTTTCAAGACATCTAAAACAGTATTTAATCCATAAATGCTTCAATAATAATTTGAATAGTCTTCATATGTTAATATTCTCTTCTGTAAAATAAGGTCTCATTTGGTAGACAAAAATATTTCAAACAGTGTTTTAAAATCTCTTAAGGAAGAAATTATTCGATTTAGAAAACGTGAAATATTATTCGATTGACGAAAATTAATTACCTAGAACAATATATTCAGTGAGAAATGTCCTTAATCGAATGAAATAAAAATGATTGTTAATTGCAAAGCCTCTGGGAAGTAACAGCTATTCATGAACCAATTGCACCTTAATTACCTAGTCAACTTCTTATCAATTTAAATGGCAAAACCCCAACTGAGATTCAAGTAAGAACAAGAAACAAATTTTTATTAGTATATTCTTATTTTTTTTTGTTAAGGTAAAAAAAAAAAGATTGGTAACAAATAAATTAAAATACTAAAATTAGCGTTAAAGATGTCAAAAAGTAATTATACATGTTTTTTAAATATTTTTTTACTTTACTTATTAATAAATTAATAACTTTTTTCATTTTCCTATTGAAAAAACTTCAAAAACTAATTAATGACTATTTTTGTTTTTATGTTTTGTAAAGATAACTCAATTATGGAAAGATTACGCAAAGAGAAATTATAATAATTACAAGTGAAAACGCATATTTTTAATTATATAAATGATAACCATCTTACTAGGTGTTGATGGTAAGTTGACTAATCTTGTCTGACCACTGTAATGAATAAACACAGATTCAAGGCGAAGATCAACAAGATAAATTGGCAATTTTGGAAGGAAACAAAAACCATCTGATGCGATATCTTTCAATTTTTTCCCACATGAACACTCCTGAAACCAAGATAAAAAATCTCCAGCCAATTTATCTTGTTGTTCTTCAAGCACAAACACAGGAAATTTTGGTTCTACTTCCTTACAGGATTATTAAAAAGAGGTTCATATGAATGGTGTCCTATAGTTTTCATTTATTTGAAAGTTGAAGGAATTCGTGTCCTACTTATGCTTGCTACGCACAGTTCGTTAGTCGGTTGATATTGAGAAAGGACTTTTAGAGTAATTGTGTCACATTTGCTTTTTATAGGTGAAAAAAAAGGGTTGGTGAGGTTTTGATTAATGCGAAATGCTTACATGAATTGTCTAAACGTGTGTACCTCCTTCTGAAAGCAATGATCGGTCTTATTTATTATAAGATAAATACAGAGGTGACTATCTAAAGTCCCACTTTCAAAATGCTGTGTAAAAAAGAATCACTCATCACAACGAGTTCAAATTTGTATAGAAGATACTTGAAGAAGAGGGCACGGCATGGTATCAAAAAAATCCAAAATAATTTCATTGATTTTTCACATCAAATTAGGTATGACATCCTGTGGTGGATGGGGTTTCCACTTAGCCAGTGTCACTGCTGTTGAATGACTTGTAAAGTCCTTTTTTTTGCGTCAAAGAAAAAAAACCGAAATAATCAAGCACATTGAGCACTACAGTTGGTTTAATTTGTTACTCATGCCAAATACGTTGTCATTTCGATTCAAAATATCACTGGCAGCCGAATTCCCTTTTTTGTTATGCAGCTTATAGCGTCATCTATTAATGCACTTTGGAACTGTTTTTGATGTCGTACCGTTTCCTACTGCTTCAAATATCTTCAGTTCAAATTTGAACTCATTGTGACCAGTGGTGCTTTTTTTTTTTTACAATAATATGAAAGGGGGATTTTAATTATAATCACCCTATAATTTGATGAAATATAAAAGCATTTAGAGCTGCTGATATTAACAACAACATCATAAATGAAAAAATAATAAAAGACAAAACAATAACCACACTACACAGTCAAACCTTCGTCGTGCTGCCATCTGCTTTATGATTCTATATATATGACCATATATATGAAGCAGCCAAACATTTTGTTGACTTTGAAGGTAAAACCAAGTGTTCCAGAAGTGTCAAATCAAATAGTTCCATTTTCGCTGAAGTGCACTTTCATTCAAGTTTCATTTCTTTGTGTTTTTCAGACAAAGGAAAAAGAGAGAAAGAGACAATTGTTAGCTTTAGAGTTCCTTTTTCCGGTTTTGGAAAGAACTGATTCAAATCCTTTCGTTGTTTTGAGTGCTTTCCTGCCAAATGGTACGCGTTTATGGTTCTGAGTAAACATTCCATATTTAAATATTTTTAAATTCATAAAATAAATTGCCTTAATACTTCTATCCAGTGATAATATTTTCGTGTATTCTGAAATTACCTGAATATATTTTTCTTTCTAATTTTACATTTCAAAGCAGCATTCTTATTTATTTATGCAGAAATTTATTTGAAAAATATATTAATTAACTTTTTCATTATTTTTCTTCATACTACAATATAACCGCAATTCATTACATGTACAAAAATCGTCCTTTTAACAAAAGGCATTTTATTTTTACTAGGTAAGTATGCATATTTAACTAGATTTATAAAGCGAATACATAATACTAAATTTGTAAAATATAGAGAACTATTAAAATTTTAATAATGTAAAAATTAATGAATTCTGAAATAGTTACAAATACGAAAAATTCATTCAAATTCTGCTTGCCTTTTATAAATACATATCTGAATAAATAAGTACAAATGTTTTTATTTGAATACATCTTTTTAATTTATAGCTGATCATTTGCACTTTTATATGGATGTTCATTTTTGGTTTATAATCAGAATATTCATAAATTAAGGAAGGGTTTTTTTATTGTAAAATTCAGCAAACTTCATTTGTTTTTCTTAGGCATTTTTTTGCATTTTGTTTTTATTAATATATTGCTAGCATGTGTGATATCCCATATTTTTTTATTAGCAGTGCTTTCTATTATTTCCTTTTGTTGGTGACTAATCCCTACAGAAATAAGAAGTGGATTTAATCACCAAAGGTGCGTATAAGATTAATATGTAGCCGAATAAAAAATTTTCATTGCTTAAAAAATAATGGTTTTTTTTTTTTTGCATTTAAAAATAATACCTTGATTATTAGAAACATCAAGACAGTAAATAAAATATTAAATTTATGAATTAATTAGGTCATTACTGAAATGCATATTGGAAAACATAATACTTTCACAAAAAAGAAACCTTCCTTTATGAGATAAATAAATTACTTATAATTAATTTTATCTGCTCCAAATAATGACATCATTAAAAGACATATTAATACACGACTAACTAATGATATTTATTTCCCATTTTTTAAACAACAATTGGATATTATGTATAGTTATTTGATATTATTTAGCAAATTTGTGACAGAGGTAATATATTTCTTTTCTTTAGGGTAATATATTTCTATTATTAGAGGTTTATATTTATAGTGCTAATATTATTTTTGTCTTAATGGATCATAGAGCAGCATTAAAACAATTTTCATGGTTATAAGTAAACTATATTTAAACTTAATTGATTAAGCATAATAACTTCCTGAATAATTGATGAATTGTTAGTGAATAAAAATAATTAGTATAATTTAGACAAGAAAATTTAAAACAGGATGAAAATTATATTCTACGATTCTGAGAATATTTTTTCTATATATATAGATTAATACAAAGTACTTAAAACTTATTTTCTTAGAGTGTTAAAATACAAGCATTTCTATTTTATACTAAAATCATGTAAATTTTTTACAACATATTAGTCTAAATTATATTTATTTTAAATATTAATAAGTCTCATAAATTAAACATTATACTTAATAAAATAAACTACCTATTATTATTATAAGTACATTTCTTACATTTCTTATTTATTTTTTTGCATAGGTAGTGAGAGTATCTTAGTGACAACACTCTTTAGTCAACACTAATACTGCACAACAACTTATGCTACCAGGGGCTGTTTTATTGAAATTAAATATGTTTAAAACTCCTGTTTAGTAAAAAAATAATTCAAAATAATTGCTTAGTAATGAAATGATTCAAAATAATGACTCTTGCTTAGTAACGAATAAATAAATAATTCAGATGTTGAGTAAAAGAAAATAAGAATTGATGATAAATAATTCAAATGACGATAATGATGATTAAAATTCAAATGATGATTATGATGAGTAGAATTCAAATGACGTTAATGATGATTAAAATTCAAATAATGATAATGATGAATATAATTCAAATGATTCAAATGCAGACTCCTGCTGTAATGAAATGATTACAATTCACAGCTGTAGGACTCATCAAAGACTGAAAATCATGTAAAATTCACGTTAACTATTAAATAAGTAATTGGTGAAATTTTCCTGGGCTCTAATGAATGTTTGTACACAGTAATGTAGATAGCTATAAAAATTCCTTATTATACATTCTGGAAAGCATTCCTTTAATTGATAAGATTTGAAACGTTGTGGTAAGGATCTAATCTGGAGAAGTAATATGTCCTCCTATATGTTCAAATGACGAAAGATCTAGCGACATTGGTGGTCAGAAAAAGGTACAACAGCATGACAGCAGTCCATAGATATCCATAGTAAGCTGTATGGAACTCAAAATTTTTGTCAAAAGAGGCCCTAAGTTAACTTGCTATCGCATATAACACAAACTGCTACATGATATAATCAAAGTTGTCTTTAATGTTGAACGTTAAATGACTAGAAGTAAGTTGATGTTGTAACAAAAGCACTCTGCACAATCACCCCATGGGCTACCTTTAATAAAACAAAGGTGGATTGAAACCATTTCCACAAATAAATTAGATGTTCATCTGTTCGAAACTGAAAGCAAGATTCATCATTGAAAACTGTATGATTGCTGCCTATCTGCCTTATTATAGGTTATGACTACAGACTATTTCTGTTAATGTTATGACGTGAACGACAGATAACTTAAACAAACACTGTGAGATAATGGAATATATCACGGGAGTGGTACCGGAGACGTTGTTGCAAATTGAAGATGGACGTGGGCTTCGCAATTTGCTGGTCTGATTCAACCCATACTCTCCTGGTAACCAGTGCTGACAAAACATTTGCACAACCGTGGTATGTAAAGATGCAAATAATAGCGACCTATTTATCGAATGACCAGTTGGCCACATGTGTCCATGTTTGAAGGCGTTCAATTTGTAATTCAACTCAATTATATAATTCAATAAATTATCGTTCAATTATTTCCATTCAATCATTAAATGACCTATTGGTCATTCAATAAGTCTAAAACAACGCCAATAAGGGCATGGATGGGGTGTCTTTAAATAATTTCAATGAAAAGTGAATTTCAGTGAAAAGGTAAATCATTCGGAATTGTCCTTAGAAACGCGTTCTACGACCCGAATACGGTGAAAATTAAAGGTATATGTTTATCAATCAAATATATTAAGGCATCTGTTTGTTAATTTCACAATTATTGGACAAGTATTTTTAGGTGCGCTTCTTTCATTTATTTATTTATATAACTGCAAAATGTGTATTTTAATTCCTAAATTAATAATAACGCATAACTTTCGATTTGTATTATCTTCAAAGCAGGGATGGAAGTTTAGTTATACAGGTTTTGGGAGAAACATGTTAAAAGTTAGGAAATTTTGCTCCTTGCCTTGTTGGGATCACTAAAATAGTAGTAGATCTACATCCACTTTTGACATTATGTTTTTGTTATCGTTAAGCGGGTTGTGTTTTCTTTCTTTTCATTTATCACAAATGTATTCAATTCTTTTAAGAAGATCAGGATAAAAATTCCCTTTTTTTCCTCACCCGAAAGTCGATATTTAAACATCGTGGTGATGTCTCAAACTAAAATTTTCATTCGTCGAAATGTAGGAACTAAATATTTTTAACTAAATGCAGAACTAAAAGTTTTATTTCTTTAAATGTAGCAACTAAATATTTCAACTAAATGGAGAACAGCAATACGTAAGC